>BHFT01045137.1:0-49374 GCA_004320025.1 Laticauda laticaudata | reverse complement strand
CGGGGGCTGGCTTTTATATCTTAGTACAGACTCAGCTATGATGTCATTGGAAGGAGTCAACCCATCCTGGGCTCTCAATGCAGCATGGAGGAGAAACACACCAAATTTGTGAATCATCACAAATGATAAGGGGGCAGATTTTTTTTTTCCAGAAAACATTCTAATATAAAAAATTGTGGAGAAGTCCTCTTACTGTTTCAGTCATATATACATGATAAAGGTCAACTAACGTCAAAGGGCCACATCCTTTCAAATTAAAGCAAATAGTTATTAATCTGCTTTTCAAGTCAATAGAGCTAGGTTCATTTTCCAACATTCCCAAGTAAGAGTCTTCTGAAACCTTGAAGGGATTAATTCAGGTTGCAAAACAGGATAGATGAACAAGCGGTTTGGTGAGTTTACCAAGAGGTGCTAAGTCATAAATCATGGCTTATAAAATTATAATCACTAGAGTTGTATCATATACTGTAAGCCAAAATCACATTATACTACAAGAATAAGATCTCAGAGGTAATGATTTGTCTTAAATTGTGTTCATTGAACAAGTTATGATGGCTTAATTCAGGTGATAACAATTATTAAGTTTTCAGAATGGTGCCAATTATTCTGGAAGCAATTAACAATATCAGCCAATGCTGAGGATGGCAAAATTAAACACCTCAAATATAGGCTTACTGGTAGAAATGAAGGTGAGGGCAACCAATGTGGAGAGAAACACGAAGAAGTCTACTCACTGAGTAATACAAATGTTTTCAAATCATCAAAAATATTTCATCCTTGTTATTGTTATTAACTTATGGCATCCTAGCAATTTTACTGACATATTGTATGCCTCAGCATATTATCTGGGAATCATTATTCCATCGCCAGATGGATTTTTAAAAATATTCTGTATAATTAAATATAAAAAGAGTTTGGTTTTGATAGTTCCAGGAGGATTCTACTCTAACAGTTGACAATCAAAACATAATTGCCAGTATCAATGTTTACTTAGCATAAGAAGAAATGTATACTAAAGTCGACAGATAAATTTACTGTTTTATTGGATTGTGACACATCGCCCAGAGTCACTTTCCATGAGATGAATTACCATAAAAATTTGATTAAATAGATTTAACTTGGTGTATGGCTTATGGGCTTACAAGGACAGCAGTGTATGTGATAGAATCTAAAGGCTACTTACTATATATGTTTAATTGGTCCTTTTAAAAAAATTGCACCAAAACAAGGGAAAATATATACCGTTAGTTTTTCTGGAGAACTACTTTTCTCACTCTGCATCTTTACTTGCCTTTTGAGGTATGGGTACAGTAGCTTGGTTGAAATGTGCATTCCAGTCAATATATACTTTTAGAGAATAAAATTAATACTTGAGTGAACATGTTCTTTAACATATTACTTGACTATAAAACATTTTGATGTAATACATTAACAATATCAAGTTCAGCACAACTATATAGATGCTTGGCTGTAGTTATATATTTGGAAGATTAATTGTGGCAAATATGACCTGATTATGAGGAAGAAAGCATCAAGATAACCCGGTCTGTTATTTTATTTTTCATTAATAAAGATGCCATGGTGGCACAGTGGTTAGAATGCAATAATTCAAGCTAACTCACTGCTTACTCCAGGAGTTCAATTCTGATCAGATCAAGGTTGACTCAGCCTTCCATCCTTCCAAGGTCAGTAAAATGAGGACCCAAATTGTTGGGGGCAATAGCCTGACTATGTAAACCTCTTAGAGAAGGCAAAAAGCACTGTGAAGTGGTATATAAGTTTAAGTGCTATTGCTGTCTTACCGTACCCTGGAAATTTATACATGTGCACATACATACAAATACATTTAGATTATAAAATTGTAGAAAACCATATGTTGGTTTCTGCCATGATTTTCTGAACCATTAATTGATACCTCACCCAATATGACAAGAAAAAAATTAAGCCTTGAAAGTCAAAAAGCTAGGTACACACAACATGCTAAGTCAAAATCAATCAAATCACATATTTAATTTAGCACAGTGAACAGATTCAATCAGTACAATGCTTGCAAAAGACAAATGGCATATGTCTATGCATTCAGATATGGATCTCAGTCAGGTTTGATCTTATTTTGATGGGAAAAAGCTTGCAGGTGGAGAAGCTATGGGGATTGTTCCAACTTATAAAGGAAATACACACACAGCTCTGTGTAAATAGATGTGCAAATGAACTTATGAGTGTACGTATGCCAGGTCCTTTGATATATGCTCTCTCCCTCTGCTGCCCAAGACAATCTATCTTGAGCCCTCCATTACTATATCCAATTAGAATCCAAAGTATTTAGGGACAGCAGCTGCTGAAACTGCCAGCACTCTGGTTTGGAAGGAGGATGCCACAAGGATGACATAAGCAAAGCCAGCGGAGTGGTCTCAGCAGTAGAAAAGACAATGAGTCACTTAGAGTGCCTGTCCCCACAACAAAACCACAATCCCAGGTTACCTAACACCACTTCTGTCAGGTCAGAACAAGAATCAGAACGTAAGAACATGGAAGCATTAATGGAGGTCACATCATATTCTCCCTGTAATACATACACCTCTGCATGGGATGGATGAGTTATTGTGAAACTTGTCAGAGATGAGCAAAGAAAAAGAACATGATGAAAAGACAATGACTGATCATGTGATGTGCATGCATATTCTCGTTTCCAAGAATAGGAAGCAAAAAGGGAACTCTCTTCTTTTGGCATATCACAGGCAGACCTGGCAATTGATCCAGAAAACAGCTGACCTATATCTGTAGGACATGAACTGATGGGATAAGTCTCTGGGTTGACATGACTCAAGACAGGGGAGGGGGAAATCGATCCTTTTGAGTTCACAGCTTTCAGATGCTACCAGAAAAAGCAGTTCTAAGAATAACAACACAAAAGTAGATTTTCAGGGTGCCCACAAACAAGATTGGATTATCCAAGCTCTTAAATCTTAAGTATGTGAATACTTTTTACAGGAATGATTTCACAAACATCATAAATAGACTTTCAATCATTTCCTCTTTTCATATAATTAAAATCCTCTCTTTTTCAAATCTAACAGTGGAGGACTTTTACACGGAAATTTGAATCTCATATTCTGATGGCACCCTTTACTATCCAGTAAAACACTTATCTCTTTCTGTATTTTTCTTTCCTCCATGTTTGCACAACTACATGACTGGATTCACAGGTTATACTAAACCAAAATATGCTTGTTTGTATCTTAATGTAATGAAACCATTGTACTTTAAAAGCCAGGCTTCAAAGCTTAAACTTCTTTGTGAAGTACAGTGACATACAATGACAAACAACATTACAATAAACTAAATTGATATCAGTTTAAGAAAAATACAGTTACCTGTATATTAAGAATCCAAGGTGTAGATATCACATGGAAGGTTACCATGTAAAACAGATTTGGCCATGTATTAGATGGCCAAGGAGTTAAACCAGGGAAAGGGAACCTGTTCTGTTCTTCATGCTATAGACATACAACTTTCTCAGAAAGTATAGCAAATGAGGATAATAGAAACTTCAGTTCAGAAACATTTGGGCTGGATCCATACAACATGCTTACCAGGTCAACTAAAATTCTGATTCCTGCCTCTGCACAACATACCAAACTTAGTTCTTTTGTGGTTCAACCACCTTGAATAAATCCAACCTGTTTTATTAGTTTGATTCAGCAAATTGTGCAACCCCAAAACTAAGTTAATTCAGAAGGGGCTTAAGCAGCTGGTATGAATATAGCCTTGGAATCATATGAACTTAAGCTGTGTTTATTTACTAAACACAGTTAAGAAAACATGTCCTTGCACAATATGTGAATCCAGTCACTCACATCATTTTCATAGAGACATTTCGGATAACTGAAATTGCTACACATACAGTAACACTGTCACGACACTGGTGATCGTCTAAAAACTTACAAGGCAGCTTTAATGATAAGCAATGTCCTGTATTTTGAAGGCACTATTTACAATGCCTAAAATGATTGTACATGGTGATCACTCCATGAAATTAAAATGGTAGCTACAACCAGTCAACTTGAATTAAGAGTAATCAAAGGAGATATCGACAGGTAGTCCTTATACAGCAACTGCCTCATTTAGCAACTATTCAGTTATGGTGAGTTGAAAAAATAATATTATGGACAATCCTCACATTTATGATCTTTGCAGATAAAGCAAAGGAAAACTGAAATAAGATTATAAGTTCAGTTGAAGTTCCTCTTGGTGATAACTTTGCTGAACAACCAAGCTCCTGGTCTCAACTAAAGAAGGACTGCTTGTATATAAAGGTAAACGTTCCCCTTGCACATACGTGCTAGTCGTTTCTGGCTCTAGGGGGTTATCTCTGTTACAAAGCCAAAGACCCAGTGCTGTCTGAAGACGTCTCCGTGATCTAGCGTTTCAAACTGCTAGGTTGGCAGAAGCTGTGATAAGTAATGGGAACTCACTCTGTTACGCAATGCTAGGGACTCGAACTGCTGAACTGCCGACCTCCCTGATCAAGAAGCTCAGCATCTTATCCACTGAGCCACTGCATCCCCAATTTGTAATCTACTTTATTACCTTGCTGAACAACCAAGCTGCTGGTCTCAACTAAAGAAGGGCTGCTTGTATATAGAAATTTTTAAATATTTGCATAACTGATGAGCAGATATGTACAAACCTGTTTATTACAGGTAGTCCTTGACCTTGGCTGGTCCCTTGGGGCCAGCATTTCCACTGCTAAGCATGACAGTTGACAAGTGAATTGTACCTGATTTTACAATCTGTTTTGCCAAAATTAAGCGAAACATTGCAATTGCAAGTGATATGCAAGTTGTGGGCCTGTGCCCTAGAGATGCAGATGACTGTGCAAAGTAGCATTCAATGATCCTGCACTTGCGGGAATATGCTAGGAAGAAGAAAATTGCAAAAATTAGAAAAAATGAGAAATGGCAAAAACCGTGGTCTCAAAATTATAAAATGACAATGTCAACAGCATATAAAGAAAATTTGTATAAGATATTTTACAGGTGGCATTTTGCATTTTCCCCGACAAGAATAAGGCAAAGAATGTCAAGAATAAATCCGAAAAATGTTGGAAATGTCATCAGACACCATGTTCATATTACCTATGTGGTGGGCTTGTGCGGACGCTAAAAAACACTGGACAAAAAATCCACACGTGATTGGAAAAAATGACAAAACAACATATAGATTTGAAAACCAGAGATTTTTATTGGGAATTTTACCTGAAATATATAGTAAAGACTTGAAATAACCTGACTGTAAATGTATTAACAGCGGCTAGGATTGTATTTGCTAAAAACTGGAAAAATGAGAAAAACACCAAATCATAGGAGGAAATCATAAAGAAAATATTGGAATGTGCTGAAATGAGTAGATTGAACATTTGAAATTAGAGAACAAGATGACAAACAATTTTATAAAATTTGGTCTATTCTATCAATGGTTAGACAATAAATATGGTAATGTAATATGTAGACTTTTAGAAATAATAAATATATAAAGATGTTATTTTTTTCTTATATTAACAAAATGATTCTAGGGTAAGATTTGGGATGATAATATGAACTGTCATAAAACAAATATGTAAAATATGATTATTTTGTAAAAATGAATGAATAAAAATATAGTCAAATTGATTAATAATGATTATTAATGTATTTAATATTTGATAAAATACGAGATTTTATATACAATTGTAATTGTAATGGAAGACAACAAAATGGAAGCACAAAACAATTTGCGAAACCAACTGGCACACTGTATGTATATATATACATATTTATATGGAGGATGACTTGATGTTTTTTATGTTTTGTTTGTTTTTGTTTTGTTTTAAAAACCAATAAAAAAAGAAATCAGCTGGAAAGGTAACAAATTCCAAAATGCTTGGAAATACATACTGGTTGCCAAGTCTCCAAATTTTAATCACATGACTGTAAGGATGCTGTGATTATCATAAATGCGAGGAATGGTTGTAAGACAATTTTTTTCAATGCCATTGTAACTTCAAATGTTTTCTAAATAAATGATTATAAGTCAAGGACTACCTGAATATCCCTAATTGATATGTCTACTACAACTCCCTATTTCCCACAGTAATTATAAAATTCCGATGTCTTCAATTTTCTTGTGGGAAAAAAAGGATTCTTCTTTCTTGTTCCCCTCTCTACATGTCAAGTCCCGACCCACCACCACCCAGAAAAACAAGAAAAATAGCTTTTAATAAAAGCTGTGGCTTGCTGTTTTTCCCCCACCCTTATGCTTCCCTTCTTTATCTTTTATATTTTGACTTGGGAGTGGAAGCAAAAAAAAAGAAAAAAAAGGGGGGGCACTTCATTGAGCAACCTCAAGATTTTCTTGTCTAAAAACTTTATGGGAATGGTTTCATTTTTGAAGCAAAGAGCACCACTGGGCAACATAAATTACGTACCCAGCAAAAACTAAAGGACAGAAAGGCCATTCTAGGAGAAGGAGGTCAAAGGTTTCAAGAAATCGGACTTTACATAATTTACCATGACTTAACTGTAAAAAGTAGAAACTTGGCTATTAATAATGCCAACAGAAAGGATCCTCCACTTCGGGAGATATCTCTAATTATGGGGACAAACAACAAGAAAAGGGCAATAGAGATCAGCTTGACGTCTCAGCTGTGAAGTCCCCGAGAAGCAGCCAGCTGCCTCCTAATGAAATATAGGGTCAGAGTTAGACACAGCTGCTTTTTTTCAGTTTTCTTTCTTCTCCTGCATTCTAAGTAGCAGAGAACAGTGAATTTAGCCATTATTTTAATTTTTCCAACTCCTTCAAAGTAGTGCTACTGTGGCTATTATGGGAAATCTAAATGGGAAACTCAGAAGATATGCAGTGCTTATTGGAACACAGCTGTTGTCTGGTCACTGTCAAACTGGAGACTCTAGAAAGATCATTCTAGCCCAGGGCTGGCAAACTCAAGGCCCATGGGGTACTTAGATCTGGCCTGTGGACCGCTCTGGAAACAACAAAGGACTGGCCCGTGGTGCCTCTGCCAATGAAAATGGAGCTCAGGGAGAGGGCTGGCAGAGGACTGCAGGAGGTCACTGCAGCTCCGCGAAGTGTCCCCAGGCTCTATTTTCTCTGGCAGAGAACTGCAAGAGGCCATCAGAGCTTAAAACGGAACTTCAACATCTGATGTAAAGCTGGCCACACCCCCAGCCATGCCCCCCAGCCTCCCAAGGTCAAACACAACCCTGATGCAGCCTTTAATTAAATCGAGATTGACACTCCTATTCTAGCCCCACAGCAAAATTGAAACCAGTCTCCTCCAAAAAGCTTTTAGAAAAGAATCATGGGAAAGGGAATAATGTATTACAATTCTGTAAAGTGCAAAAAGGGATGAGGTCTTAACCTCCTTTCCTTCCCAATTCTTCTGAAACTTTCTTATGTACAGTGGTACTTAAAAGTTGTGAACCCATTTGCATTTTCAGTAAAAAGTTATCTGTTCTCCATGTCCTAAAATAGCATAAAGATAATTCAATTAAGTCAATAAGTCAAAACCTTACACTTGTTTATTGCTTTATTGAAACTAACCTCTGTGTATGTAAACCTCTAACATCATTAGCTCATTTAAAGGGAAAATTATAGTCAGTGTTTTAATCAATGATGATCAGATATGAGTAGGGACAAGAATTCTGGGTACTTGTTATCAAAGCCTGACTAGATGTGTGGAAGTATGTAATGACTCAAACAGAGGATCTCTGAAAAACAGTTGTTGATGCTCAACAGGCAGGGGAATATTATAAAACTTTTCCCAAACAATTTGGACTCCACCCATCTACTGTCATGAGACTGTATACAAATGAAGGCAATCCAACACCATTATTACTCTTTCCAAGAGTAGTTAACCAATCAAGATCATGCCAAGAGCAAGGCATGTAATACTTGGAGGGGTCTCAAAAAACCTCAAGCTAACATCGATAGAACTAAAGGCCCCTCTTGCATTGTGAATGTCAGTGCTCATGAGACCACCATTATAAGCAGTGCATGGCAGAGTTGCAAGGAGAAAACAAGCATTCTCTAAAGAGAACATTGTTGCTCATCTACATTTTGCAAAAGTCTGTGCAGATAAGCCAGAAGGCTACTGGAAAAATTTATGTTGACATAAAAGATCAAACTAGACGTTTTTGGCTTGAATGAAAAGCATTATGCTTGGTGAAAACACTACCATGAAAGCCTTACCACATATGTGAAAATGGTGATGACAGTATCCTGGTATGGGCCTGCTGTGCTGCCGCTGGATCAAATAACTTGCCATCATTAACACAACTGTGAATCTGGAATTGTGTCAGCAAATACTACAGGCAAATGTCAACGTACAGTATCTGTCCATGAACTGAAGCTCAAGAGAAAATGTGTTATGCAGTAAGTAACAACTGAAAGCACAAAAGTCATAGAACCAAAAATGGTTGAAAGAAAGTTAATGTTTTGGAATAGTCAAGTCAAAGTCCTAATTTGAATCGTATGAAAATGTGGAAGGACCTGAAGTGGGCAATTCATGCAAGAAAGTCCTCCATCATTCCGGAGGTGAAGTTATTCTGAAAGGAGGAATGGGTAAAATTCTTCCAAACCAATGTGCCAGATTGATCAACAGTCCACCATAAAATTTAGTTGCAGTTAGTGCTGCCCACCCCAGTTATAGAAAGCAAAGCTTCACATACTTTTGCCACACACAAATAAGTAGCTTTGGATTATTTTCCTAATGAACAAGTACAATGTTTTATTCATTTATTTAATTGGGCCCTCTAAATGTAAGTTTAGGACTTATATGGACCATGTTTTAGGTCATATTTGTGCAGAAATATTGAAAATTCAAATGACTTAATAAACTTTGAAGCACCATTGTAGGCAATATTTTTATTGGCTATATCTCCAATTTTTAAACCCTATCAGATACTTATTATAGGCTTCCAGGGTATTAATTTGGACAATTATCTGCTTTCAATTTTCACTTTTTCATTGTGGATGTGGTTGGAGAAGGGGGAGATAAGCTGATTTTCCCTCCAGTTGCTTTCTAAAAAGTTGGCACAGACTTAACACTGAATTGCACAATGTCCATCTAACTTCTGGTTGTTTGTAGCCTTTTATCTCTTCTCCACTCAAATCAACTGTTATGGATATTCTTTTCTTTTTGGATGAAAGTAGTTGGGCATTTTCTAAAAAGTCTTGTTTTCCTTAATTTTCAAAATTACATAGTTTTTTTGTGGGCAGCTTGTTGTATGCATTGTTGTATGCATAAATTATGTTGTTTAGTTAATGGTTCCATTTACTTCCAAATGCTTGAGTACATAATTAGGAATTCTGAAATTTAAAAATTGGTATCTACAACAAAATGCTACAACATAGAATGCTTTAGTTCCAGACTCCAGTTAGAAAGGTATATTAGCTTCCATAATATAGATAGTCCTTGGCTTATAATCACAATTGAATCCAAAATTTCTGTTACTAATTGAGATAGTTGTTAAATAAATTTTGGCCCATTTTACAACCTTTCTTGTCACAGTTATTAAGTAAATCTGGCTTCCTTATTGACTTTTGTGACAGAAAGTCACAAAAGGTGATTATATGAGCCCAGGACACTGTAATTGTCATAAATACGAGTCAGTTCTGATTTTTGATCATCTGACCATGGGGATGGCTGCAAGGATGAAAAATGTGAAAAGAGTGAAAAATGATTATAAGTCACCTTTTTCAGTGCTGTTGTAATTTTGAATGATGAATAAATGTACTGTTGTAAACCAAGGACTACCTGCACTAAATTTTTATTTTTCCTTACCAATATTTTAATGTTTATTTTCCACTAATAATCAGCTTAGTGTACCCAGTGAGCATTTTCACTGTTATAATTAAAAGTCTCCCGCTTCAATTTTTTCCCTTAAAGAATGTTTATATTTTCCAAAGAATTTGCCTAACTCTATAAATACTGCATTTGTATAAATACGTGCAGTTTTTATACAGGGTCACATGCAGGAATTAAATTCATTATTTAATTATACAAAATGGCCTATTTTGACTGGGATGATGGGAATTCTAGTTCTTCAAGTAGAAAGAGCAATACATTGTAAAATATTGATTTAGCTGGTAAAAAATATTCTGCAAACAGCACCCCTTATATAAACTATATTAATAAACAGGAAATTTTGCAGCATCCACTGTATGATTTCCTCAGTCCACAACAAAAGAACAATTGCAGGACAGTTTGTTTTAAAAGCAATTTTGACCCCCTTCAAGTACAGATAGAGGCTTTGTGACAGCACTTCACAGATTTATTTATTTGTCTCTGTGTGTACACCTTCAAGTCAGTTTTTGACAACTGACATCTGACTGGACAAACCCTGCAATTTTCTTGGCAAGGGTTTTGGGAAGTGGTTTGCCATCGTCTGTTTCTCCCTAGGACTGAATGTGTGATTGGCTGAAGTCCACCCAGCTGGTTTTATGGGTAAAAATGGGGCTAGAATTCAGTCTCCCAAGTTTCTAACCTGATACCTTAACCACTAACCAAAGTGGCTCTCACATCACAGATTATGCTCCTAATAATCCAAAATAAGCATGAATCTAACACAGGCTTCCCTAACCTGGCATACTCCAGAAATTTTAACTGCAGTTGGTAAAAACGTAATCCAATCCACTTGGAAAGCATCAAATTCAAAAGGCTGTTTCAATACACTACTTGTCTCACAACAAGAAAATCAGTAAACAGGGTCTAAGGAAAACAAAGCAGAATGACCAAAGCAACAATCTTATAAGTAAACAGGTAATTGCAAAACCAAAATATAAAACATTTAAATTCAAAAACTATTCAGTGAATTGTCTGGAATCTAAAAGAAAAGTTATGTCATGCTGAACAACTCTAACAAGATTAGACATCCCCGCCCCTTTTTTTTTAAATGGGGGAAACGAATCCAGAAAGCTGAGAATATAAGAAACCAACATATCAACTGGAAGACTAAGTCCTACTCCCTTTGTTGAGGATAACTTATTTATATAACTTATACACTAAAACTATTTTAAAGCAAATAAAATTAAGCAAACTTCTCCACAATAACTGGTACAATAGTTTATCCTAGATAATAAAGATAATAAATGAGTAAAAAAGCAGTTGGGGAGGGGGGCAGAAATAGTTTTAAGGGTAAAAAGGTGGCCTCAGTTTCTCCATCAAGCAAAGATATTGCAAAGAGAATCCCAGACAGGAAATGTAGCTTGCAATGCCACTAGATAGGGAACTTGTGTTCAACAGCTTGGGGGGGCCTCATGGTCTTCCGAGAAGCACAGTATTAGAAATAAGAGGTCAGCTTTTGTGGTGTGAAGAGGCCTCTTGGCATTACACAAGGGTGAGACCTTCCTCTAATCCCATGGCGACATCCTTCTCACTATTCCCCCTCGGATATGCTGAGTTTGTGATCAGGTGACCAATGTGCCAACTGTTGTTTGAAGCGATAATCATAAAGAGAGAGGTTTACCACTTAACTGACTAGTTGTGAAAACTGGAAAATTCAGGTTTTAGTCTTTGGAGCCCCCTTTTTCAATTCTATTCGCCTTTCCTAATGCTCATGCACAACACCAGGCTCAGTCCCACATCTGGTTTCAAACTACTAATGCAAAAATGCCAGTGTAGTGTATTTGGTGAGAGGTTGGAATGAGACTAGGGCAATGGCACCCTGAACCCTTTCTTGGAGTGGCAGCTGAAAGGAAGATTGCCCTGGTTGAGGTAGATGTTGAGAGAAGGTTAATGAGCTGCACAACCTCGTATCCTTTACATCTATATAAAATCAGACATTTGTTTCTCTGCTCTAGCAAAAGCTATTTTGCATCTACTTTCTGAGAATCACCATCTCTTAAAGAATTTTTTAAGATGTATATATGGGTTCTAACAAGGCAGGAACACATGGAGGGAAAAGGATCTAAATCACTGGCTGGCTGTGGCCTTCTATTAAAAGATGCCCTGTGAAAATAGGGGACAGTGAGCCATGGAAAATGGCCCGGGAGCAAATGCTAAAGTATTATATTGCTTATTTGTGAGCAGCCAAAGCACACCACATACATTATCTCAACCATCCTTATAATTCTGTAAGGAAAGTATGACATGAATTTACCTAAGGCCATTGTCCCATTAAATTAGAGGCTAATTCTGGAAGCTATAATGCAACACATTAAGGTATCAGATTAGGAAAGACTCTTTAAGGTTTACATTTTAGGATTTCACTTGGCTGTTCATAAGCCCCAATCAACATATCAACCACACAATGGTGTGTTTTTTAATATATTGGGATAGGATGAGGTTTGGAGTAGAGAAAAATTTGTAAGTGAAAGAGCGAAAAGGAGAAAGATGAAGTGGGTAACAAACCACAAAGAGAAGTTAGCATATGAAAAAAAATTGCTGGGTTCATATACAAAGCTGCAGTAGACTAAAATTTAGTTGGGTAGTTAGTGACTCAACATATTGTCTGAGCACTGCAACCGATTTAGAGTTTACCATATTATGTGAATTTCCCAACATATAAGATGAAAAAATAAAAATAAATCAGGGTCCAGGTTTATCTGCTAAACAAACTCAAATTAAAAATATTTCTATTCTTACAGAGTATGTTGCACCTAATTATACATTATAACTTAACTTAACATCCTGATTCATACAATATGGTAAACAATGCTTATGTCCTATGACACACAGAACCACAAATTATCAACTCCTACTTTAATTGAGTGCAGTGCATTTATTTAATATGTATGCCATCTCATAGGAAGTTACTCTGGGCAGTGTACAAACATTAAAATAAAACAATAAATATATAAAAACAATGAGTTATATTAAAAACACAACCATCTGGTTCAGGAGAGAAAATTAAATACATACCACTTTAAGATAAGCCAGGTCTTGAGAATCTTATAAAAAAGGGTGGAACTAGTCTTATTTCAGGGGTGAGAATGTATTGTGTGAATCTTGCCAATTTTTTTTTTTAAGCTGGAATGGCCAATTTTATTTCCTCTCAACGTTTTTTCAGATTTTCACTGCTGTCCACATTCTGCAAGTGTGAGTGGTTTATAAAGTATACATTTAATAAGCTGAATATTCCATTTATCCCAATATTATGTATTCCCGTTCGTACCAAATCAATACATCTTCAAGGGCACCAGATTGGGGAAAGTCTCAGCCAGAATGTCAGACAGAAGTATTTCCCAGCCCTGTTATGTGATCCTTTTGACTAGAGGTTCCAAGATCTACTCCTTTGCCACAGAGCTAAAGCCTTTCTTCTAAAAATAGATGCATATAGTAACTTGTAGCCATTAACAGCACTTAGATCAGGGGAACACAGGCCCATTCATAGCTATGCTGGAGTGATAAATTTAAGAGCGAAATTCAAGATGAAATTAATAACATCTTTAGACCTTTCGGATTAAAAAAGAACAGCAGACATGAAAAGAGGGATGAGTCTCTGAGTCAACTAGGACCATAGGATAGGATAAGATTTTAAATCTCTGTCCCTGCAGATTTTTGCTATTGGTAATGGGAGAGAACTTGAGTTTTAATCAGGACTATAATAGGAAGAGAGGCTACACACATCTGCTTATAAGTAGTCCTTGACTTACAACCATAAGTAAGCCCAGGATTATGGTCACAAGTTGTTCCAATTGTTAAGCAGATCATTCTATGACCGATGCAACTTTGTAACATTTTTGGTGGTTGTTAAGTGAACCCATGGTCATTAAGTGAACCCATTGTCTGCAGTGGGCATGCTTAAGAGAAAAATAACCAAACCATCTTTGCTTAGCACAATGTGTCAATGCAGTTATTCTATATTTCCTTCTTTAACAGATTTCCTTTAGGGAAAAAGGAATGAAAATGCCCAGATCCCTATAAAAGTCCAGATGGGGCAATGCACAATGAAGGACATTCAAGGATATGCTGAGCCTTAAGTGGTTCATTTGGTTTTGGCTCAGCACGTGTTCAAAACATAGTCACTGTGGCTTACCAACAAGCTGTAGTTCAGGACAATTTTTAGTTACTCAAATTGTCTTGTATTATATTTTGCCCTAGAAAGAAGCCAAAGTATCTTGTTCCAGATTTTAATTCATGATTATTTTTGCTGCTGCTTTTAAAATAGGGTTTGATCTCGGAGTATTAACTGAGATTATTTTATTATGATGTTATATAGTGTTGCATAGGCTGTCTCAAAGTGACTGATTAAATCCAGTAAATAAGTAATTTTAGGTAAACAAATTACTAAGTAATGCAATACATCAATAATTCTTCTTCTTGTGCCATATCCATCATTGAACATTGGCAATAATGTTGGTAATCCTATTTTTATCAACAGCTGCACAAAAAAGTGCTGTTGAGTTTTGTCCAAACCAGTCCCCTTAGAATTAGCAATGCAAAAGCTGCTTGACTTCCAAGGAAGACCCTCTATCCCTGAAAATCAGCCAGCAGAGAAGTACAGCTATCAACACTTGTGCCACACAGAGAGAAGGTCATTCAGCCCAATCTGCTGCAGCACTGTTTCCTGATATTGTACCCAGAGCAACAAAGAGAAGTGGTAACAGAAGCAGCACCTAGGAAAAGAGATCTTTTCCACTATCACTCCTTTCTTCCTCCCATCTTCTCTACCACCCCAACAAGCAGTGACAATAAAAATAAGATCCCCCCCCCCAAGTTTTTTATTTTATATTTAGTTTTTTTTCTTTTGGCAGAGAGGCAAGAGAAACCACTGCTTGATGTTTTTGACAACTGGAAGAAGAAATTCGAATAGGGAAAAGAAAAGGGAGAGAATTGAATTCCTCATCAGACACACAGAAAATGCAAGGATATATAACTATTTTACACAGTATAACACACTTATTAATTACATCCTTCAGGACAATGGCCCCCAATCTTTCCGACTCCGTGGTGATGGGAGAGAGGATGGTTTACATGTGTGCCTGCTGCTGGCACAAATGGAGCTTCATGTACTGGTGTGTGTGTGTGTGTGTGTGTGTGTGTGTGTGTGTGTGTGTGTGTATTTGCCCACCGCTCATGAGGCCCAATTCCCAATAGGCTCTGACCCGGTACCAGGCCACAGACTGGAGGTTGGGGATCCCTGCTTTAGGTGATATTGGAACCTCGCTTTCCTAATTAAAAGTGCTACTGCTTTAGTTCCAAATTTTGAAAATAGGAAATCTTACCGATTATGAAGAGGAGAAATAGGTGTATAAACAAGCTTCAATAACAAGCTTCATCTATAGAAATCTACAGAAAATACAAAGATATGTCCCATAACATTGCAAAACAGAACAGGTTGGAATTCTTTATTGCAAAGGTAAAGATCAGAGTTGCCTCATATCTCCCTGGCTAGAAATTATAGCCTCTGAATGTGGAAGGAACCAAAAGGTAATCGCAGTGATCTCAACTGTTCCCAGCAAAGTGTTGTGCCATCCTTTTGATTAATCGAATGGAGTAAGGCTGTTTTGTGAGCCAATTTGGCACCAGATTTTTCTCTATCTCAGCCTGTGGTTAATATAATTTCAGATCTAACTCTGGTTTGGCCAAAATTAAAAATATCAGAAACACCTAATTAGGATTTCTCATCAAGATGTTTTTCTTATCTAGCCATAGGAAGCTTGCAATTTAGTATACAATGCAGCAAGCTTCAGGTATTTTATAGCCAATAAAAATATATAGTATAATGTGTCTTATTTCCAGTCATACTTACATAAAATCACTTATTTTTTTCTTTCTCCAGCATTACTTTTGGGTTCCCAAGCAAAATTTGGCTATTCCAAAATAACAATGAGATCAAATTGCTTATTTGAGCATTTAGCCAAACAGGATGTCCTCAATTTACGACAATTTATTTAGTGGCCATTCAAAGTTATATTAGTGCTGAATAAAAGTGATTTACAGCCATTCCATACACTTATGATTGTTGCAGTGTCCCACGGTCACATGATGAATATTTGGGCATTTAGCAAATATACTGGTATACATTTATGATGGATGATCAACTTATTTTCCAAAGCACCAAAGGCAAGACAAGAAACAAATTAAAGAGAAATTTCCTAACAATGAGGACAATTAACCAGTGGAACAGCTTGCCTTCAGAAGTTCTAGGTTCATCACTGGAGGTTTTTAAGAAATCTTTCATAGCCTTTCTGAAATTGTACAGAGTATTTTGCTTCAGCAAGGGGTTGGACAAGAAGACCCCTTCCAGCTCTATTTTGATCCTGATTGGATCTGATTGGATCTTTCTAAGAGTATTAGCAAAATATCAAACATTGGATATTCCAGCATGAAACTCTATTTGATATTTACAATGGAAGTAGTCCTTGACTTATAATCACAGCTGGGATTAAAACTTTCATTGTTAGCAAAGCAATTAAATGAGATGTGTCCAATTTTAAAACTTTTTTTGCTGTGGCCATTAAGCGAATTATATGATTGCTAAGCAAATTTGGCTTCTCATGTTGACTTTGCTTGTTGGAAACTGGCTGGGAAAGTCTCAAATGACAATCACATGACCGTGGGATACTGCAATCAAAGTTTTGATCCCAACTGTGATTGTAAGTCAAGGACGACTTGCATTGTAAACACCAAATAGGGTTTTATGCTGGGACATCCAACACTTGATATCCAATCATTACCTTTTACTAATACCCATATGAAAGTCTCATTACCAGATAATCCACAATTTTTAAGAGGCACATTAAACTATCGTACTAGATGTAAGCCAATGGAAACATACAGGGTTTGCAAAACTAATTCCTGTACTATAATTAGATCTAATATGATGCCATAGGTCATATTGGACTTAAAGAAAAACATTTTACCCCTCCAATGTGAAATAATGAGTTGTAAACTAAAATCCTATCTGTCATCTGAATGCTAATGGGGGGAGGGGCGTTCAGCTTTCTACATTCTGTGTAGTGAGTTGCTCTTGCTAATTGTAATGTTTTCATTTTTTCCAAATGATTCTTTCACATACATTATCTATCCAGTCAACACGAAAAGACTGAGATGCTAGCTAAAGGGAGAATTAATCAACAAAGTACAGCCCAGTGATAACTGGCATAGAATCTACTGGTAAACAGTTTATTCATTTGTATTAGACTTGATTTTTATGAAATGAAAATAAACTTACCGCTTCCCTCTCCTTGCTTCAACTCTAGTTTTCAGAACCAAATTAGATAAACTGATATTTGACTTCCAGTCTATTCATGACCATGTGTCCTACCTTTGACCTACATGAGCTTCAACTATCTGTGTCAGACTCAGACCCTGCTGTCACAAAACTAAGCCCCAGGCCTAATATATAGATAATATAATCATAAGTAAACAAGGCTACCACAAAATAGAATCAGGGTTCAAAGAGCCTTTCTAGTTCTTATTAATTGATTATTGCATACCACAGAGCCTTCAGATAGACCACATGCAATTATTTCTGAATATTGCATCCAACTTCCAATACTTTTAAATACTTACAAGATGCAAATATGAAAATGCCTAAATGTTGCTCTTCCCTACTAAAAATCAAAAATATTTGATTTTTAAGTTATTATTTTATCAAGATGGTCAGAAATTTCATTTTTAAACACAGAAATGTATAACTAACCTTGGTTAATCTGGAAAAATTAATTGGAGCTGAAATTATTTAGTACATGAATGGGAGATCTATGGACAAAGCCCAGGATTTCAAGTAATTTGAAAAATACAAACAAACAAACCAAAAGTCCCAGAAGATAGGAGCAAACCACTTTTATACTAACACCAAGAAAGTTACATGAACATATCCTGAAAGCACTAAGAATCAAAGTCAAGCTTGATTTGAAGACTCATTACTGACAGAACACATGCAACCTAAAAAAAATAAGTTCGTGCCCTGATTACCTTAAAGTCAAAAATCATGCATTTAAACTAGCAGCAATGCATTCTATATCCAAGACACAATCATAGTTATAAGCAACTTTCTTTCTTCACTATCAAGTTGTACCTTGTAGATTGAAAACTTCCCTTTCCCATTTAGAGAATTAAGAAGAGAGAAACAGGCAAAGAGTACTTAATTTTTTATTATTATTATCTGTGGCTCTCAGGCTGCTTTTTTGCTTTAAAAACAAACAATTGTTTTTCCCCTCCTTAAATTTTAAATTAACTTAAATTTTAACTTAAATTAAACCTGTAAATTTCTGTCAAAAACTTCTGATTTACAGATATAGAAGATGATGAATACCCATGTTCCATAGCTCAAATTGTCAATATTCCAGATTGTCATTCAGGGCATAAATTGCAATCTGGAGTGTTTTTATATTATTATCTATTATTTCCACCATTAGTATTCTTCCATCATCATTAGCATATATCTATTTTGTTGGGATATTATCTTTAATATATAGGACCACTCCTCTTTTCTTGAATTGTGTCAAAAAAGTAAATATTTTCCCTAATTTTGGCTGTCTCAGCAATTGTTCATGTTGCTTTTTAATGTGTACTTGTAGACAAATTATATCAAATTTTAATTTCTCTAAATTTATGTAAAATTTCTTTCTTTAACAGCTGAATTGAAAGTCCATTTATTGTTGATTTGTAAATTAATTTTGTTCCCTCCATGGTTACATTTTGTAGTTTAGGTTAACAGCTCTCGTACACCTGAGTTTACTGTTCTTAAAGACCCATGTCACACTGCACCAACGGATGGAAAGAGATGTAAAATGAGAAAAACACTTGCCATCCATTGGTTAACGCAGATGTGCCGTTTTGTACTCACTGCGGTACCGTATTTTCTTCCTCTCTATCCGATTCCAGATCCGTTGACTAACATTCATCCGCTCAAAAAGTTTTTAGTGCCTTCAAACTTATTGAGGCGCGAAACTGTAATCCAACGCAATCCGTTTCTGATCCGCTAGCGATATGGGGACATCGTTTGCATCCGTCGGGCATCCGTTATGCGTCCACTACATCCGCTAGGCATCCGCTGCGCATCCGCCGCCAACTTGCATCCGCTCCAGCAGAAAGCGGGGACACAAGGAGAAGTGAACGACGCGACGGGATGCGCAGCCGTTAGAAAAAAAATAGCAGCGAGAGAACGGATGAAAGCGGAGCCACCTCACAAAGAAAGCATTTTAAAGGAAAAAACGTTCGCAGAGGGACCTATCTCGGATATTAAGTGTCTAGAGAGATGCTAGAGGATGCAAAAGGACAAACATCAGGAAACCTACTATGCTTAAAAAGGCTGGCAACTCACCTGGATCTCAGTTTCAGACCAGGCAGCCCTTGCGTGTCCCAGACCTCTGACAGCCTTTATCTTGCTCTTTCCTCTTCACGGCATCCACTCATGATCCCACTATGGATCGATAACACATCCTTTGGTAGCCACGTCGTTCTGCAACAGTGCGAAGCCTCTACAGGATCTTTCACTCTACTCGGGAGAAAAGGAGCGGCCAAGAGCTTTGGCGTCCGAAGTTGGATCGGAAAGAAGAGCAGCAGTACGGACTGTACAACAAGCCTGATGGTGACTGAGGAATGAAGACCGCGGCCATTCCAGAACTTCATGAGGATGCCTCCAGCCATGTTGAAGAAGTTTGTACAGCGCTGACACCCAGCGATCTGACCAAGCGAGCACCAACGTCCGGCCCAGCCTTGACCCTGACTCAAGTTGCAGCGACTCTGCACCACCTGGCCTCAGGGCACCACCACAGGAGCATGCAGTACGCTGGAGGTGCCCACACAACACCATCAGATTGTGATCAGAAGAAGTGGTCAGGCCATCATCGAAGATACAAGGAGGAGCTCCTCCAGTTGCCCCTCACTGAAGAAGGATGGAAGAAAGTTGCAGAGCAGTGTATCAGAGGTGAACTTCCATACACCGTTGGAGCCAAGATGGCAGCACGTGGCCTGCAAAGTGCCAGCCAAGTCGGGATCACTTATTTTCAATACAAGGGCTTCTCGCATCGTTCCGCTTCGCCCATGGTCGATGGCTGACTACAAGTTCATGTACATCAGATGCTTTCAGCAACGGTCCAGCTTTCAGCCATGCCAGGTATACAGACGCCAGTCACCTCAGGAGGGGCTGGAACGCAAACCTCATCACGGGCTTTCCAGTCCAGACCCCCTGCCCAACGGACACACAGATGTGCCCTACTTCATCGTGGGATGACGCCTTCGCCCTCAGAACCTACCTAATGAAGCCCGTACACTTCAGATGCTCACCATGAAGATAGGATCTTCACTACAGGCTGTCCAGGCAAGGCGGCGTGTGGAAGAGCGCCTTGGCAATCCTGGCCAACAGTTCCACGGTATTCTCAACCTTGCGCATCGCCGAGACCGTGAGGAGGATCGGGAAACTTGCTGGCATACCTTCACAATCTCATGCACACCCGCTACCCAGGTCTTGCAGAACAGGCTCGGGACCTCCACAAGGCAATGAGGGACATGGAGCCTGGGGAATGGAGGCAAGGACGTAAGCCTGATAGACACTAGGGATGTGCAAGGCCCCAACAGAGCCTCACGTGAAGGAAGAAGGCGAGCGCAACCTCCTGAAAACAACTGGTGCAACTCCCCAGCTGTGAGCAGTGGAGTGGCAAGACAGGATGATAGGATGAAATTAATGGATGCGTTCCTTTCAGCCTGTCTTCATCACCACTGATGTGGATTGGGCCATGTATGTTGGCGTTGGGCCTACAATGAACAGGCATTAATAAAAGAGTTGTGCTTTATCATTGACATGTGTGGATCAAGTGATTACATTTTAAGTATGATAATGAAGGCCTAAGTTGTGGCAACTGGGAGGGAGGACCATTACAGTCCACAATGCTTGCACTGGAGTTTATCTATCACCAGAGCTATTCACCATCCCACAAGCTATTCTGAACATCCCAAAGGATTATCCCTTGCGCCATCCCACAGCATTAACCCATCCCAAAGGTATCCCTGCCCACCCCACTGCTCATCCTTAACCCATCCCACAGCTATTACCCATCCCAAAGGATCCTTACCCACCCCCACTGCCTATCCTTACCCATACCCACAGCTATTACCCATCCCAAAGGTATCCCTGACCCACCCCACTTTGCTATCCTTACCCATCCACAGCATGCAAAGCTAAACCATTTCTAAAAGTTTCCACCAAGTCTTTATTTTACAAAAATAAATGAAGGAAGTGTGTGAAGCAAAGATAATCTTGTATTAATAACAAGCCTGTAAAAAAAAATAAACCCAAGTCAAGTGCATCCAAATTAAAGTCTACAGGTAGCACCTGTCTCTGGCATCTTCTTGTCACTCGAGGGTGTGCCCGTCTCAGAGGTGAGGGTCTGGTGCTGTGGAGGTGGGTGCTGGCGGAGTGCTGGTCTGACACGCCACTGGTGGTCCTGGCCCTGAGAGGACAAACAGGGGCGGTGTGTTGAGGAAGCTCTCAGAACAGCTGGCTTTCAGTCCTGTGATGTTGAAGAGGTCCTTCCTCCATGCCATGGGGTTCAGCCCCAGTACGCCGACGAACAGATGTACTGAGGCCGGGCTTGGCTGTGGGGTGGAGAAGGAGCAGTGTAGTGGGGCTGTCTGTCTGCAGCTGTGTTGAAGACTGCGTGGGATGGCATCGTGACTGGAGTGGCATCGGTGGCATCATGTGGCGTGGGTGGCATCAGTGCATCAGTGGAAACCGGTGCAACGGTGCGTCCGATGAGTCTGTGCCTGGACTGGGAAGGGCTGCTGCCTGTGCTGCTGGACCTCCTGCGTAGCCGTAGCCCTGGTAGGTGAGGCCGGTGGAAACCTTGGAATGGGAGGGACATCAAACCTGGGGTGGAGGAGCAGACTGGACTGGGTGGGAGCAGGTTTCATCTGGATCTGGAGGGTGGTGAAGCAGATCGGTGATCTCGTCCTGTCACACCTGTACTGGGGTTCCGCCATGTCCGTGAGGGTCTGTGCACATAGGTGTGGATAGGGCTTGTGGTTGGAGGATGAGGAGTCGTGTGTGGACACCAGCTGAGAGGGAGTATCTATGCTGCTCCTGATGGTGTCGTCCTTATCTCCAGAAGACAGTGTGCTTCTGCCCCTCCTGTCTGGGTCTCTGCCTTTCTGTGAGAGCTGGAGCTGGGGGTGATGCGGGTAGGACTGTGGGTGGAAGTGCTTCTCCTTTCTCCACTGCGCCAGGGAGTCCTTCACGCGCTCCGCCACAGTTTAGAACAGCTGGGTCCGCGGTTCTCCATCGCTGGCAGCTCACAGACACCTGCCTGGAACAGAGCTGACTCTCGGCCGGAAAGGACTGGCTCTCAGCAGGCTGCTGAGCAGAGAGGTTGTGAGAGGGCTGCTCCTTGGTGGGGACCTCCACCCTCCAGGAAGCTGCACTTGGCCATTGATGTAGGTCTCTTGTCCGTCAGCTTTGACCGACGGCCTGCCAGATTTCTTGAGGTGCAGCTTCACGTACCAGCGTGTGCATGTGCTTCCACCAGCCGAGGAGCCACCCCGAAGTTAGCCAGGCTCTCCGCCTTCTCTCTCCAAGCAGCCGTGCTTCTCTTTGGCGTCCCTGTAGAAGCCGTGTCCCTTCCGCCATAGATACTCATTCTCTCTCAGCCACTCCAGCACCTCATCCTCATGTTCCTTCCGTCGAGGAGAAGTATTGCGCCTCCCCCGTTATCACATATGCTCTATTCCTCCCTTTTGGCAGGTCCACCATGGGCCCTCATCAGAAGGGGCTTTCCAAGTTGTAGGGGCTGCTCCTCCACACCACCATCAGGCAGCAGGCCCAGCAGGATCAGCAGCCGAGCAGCACCAGCACCAGCAACAGCAGGATCATCACAGCAAGCACCACAGGACCAGGCATTGCAGCAGCAGAGTAAGCACCAGCAGCGCCAGAGGAACCAGGAGCACCACAGGACAAGGAGCACGAGCAAGGAACCCGTGAGCACGAGCAGGACCCGGGACGAGCAGGACCCGGGAGCACGAGCAGACCAGCAGCAGAGCAAGACCATGTGCACGAGGCAGCACCAGCAGGACAGCAAGACCAGGAGCACGAGCAGGAACGGAGCAGGAATGAGGAGGACCAGCAGGACGAAAGCAGCGTACAGCAGAGTAAGCACCAGCAGAGAGCACCGCCATAAAGCAGCAGCAGCAAGTCCTCCAGAGCAGCATCAGCAGAATAAGCACCAGCAGGAGCACCACGCCAGAAAGCTCAGCAGTAGTAAGCATGAGCAGAAAGCACCATCGCCATAAACAGCGCAGCAGCTCCTCCAGGCGAAGTCTCTCAAGCTCCCAGCCCCAGAACGGAGCGTGTACAGAAAGCCCAGCAGGAAGCAGAGTGAGGGCCATGGTGGTGAGAGGTGCCTGTCCCTCTTGCCAGGCTGGCAGCAGATGGCTGAGGCTCCTCTTACTTTCCAAATGGTTGTGGGTGTAGCTGTACCAGAGCTCCGAGGAGCAGCAGTTCAAGGCTTGAGAGGCAGGAGGGCAAACCCAAATGGCCAGGGGGGGGCCTGGAGGGGCAAGGCAGAGGCCAAAGGGGGGTGGAGGGAGGCTGGCAGCAGGCGCAGCCAGGGACAGATGAGGCAGGAGGGGGGGGGTCAGAGGCAGCGTGGCAGGCAGGCAGACGCAATGGCTAGCAGGGAGGCTGGCAGGCAAGCGTGACAGCAAGGCTGGCAGGGAGCTGGCAGTCAGGCAGCAGGGGCAAGCAAGCTGCGGCTGGGCAGCAAGGCAGGCAGGCTTTGGCACAGGCGATGGTGTCTGGAGTAGCGTCTTTCTTCTGACATGGTCACCTGCTTGGAGCTGCCTCCTTTATATCCGCGGGCTGACGCATGCATCCTCCCCGCATTGTGCAAGTGAATGCTAGGATTCCTGTAGGCTTCCGCTTGGCTTCCGCTCTGCAGCCGCTTCATCCGCTAGGCTCCACTGGTGCATCCGCTCATCCGCTCAGCGTCCACTCTGCAACTCGCTGTATCGTTCCGCATCTGCTTTGCTGGTGGGCCCTCGCGAAGCTTGCGGATGTGCCATCCGCCTCACTCCCATCCGCTTTCTCGCTAGGCTCCTGGAGCATCCGCTTTCCATCCGCCCTGCGTCCTCCCCCCATCCATTCCTTTCCGTGTTATCTCTGTGTTATGCAAATTTTGCCCCTTTGAGAGCGGTAAACAACAGATGGAACATTTTCTCGTCCACTCTTCCTTTTTACAAACTTTTGCATCCGTGCAGCCGTGTGACAGGGCCTTTAGCCTCCTCCTTTCCGCCTACTGCACCTTTTCTTTCCATTTTCATTTGATTAGTCGTCTTGAATTCCAATTAGTGATTTTTTTTTTCTGCCTCATTGTCTCCTCTTTAAAAAAATTTGCTAAAATATTCAGCTTTCTTCAATATGCAGTCAATTCTATGATCTCTTTTCTTGTCCATGTCAACATTAAACCTTTTGAATCAACCGATCTATAATTCACCTCTTTTTTAAGTAACAATTTAGTCAATAATTGGTATTCTCTTCTCATCTCTCTCTCTTTGGGGTACTGTTTCAAGACCACAACTCCCTTATTTTGTATAATTGTCAATGTTTTCTCTCTTTCATTTGCAATAATTTGTTTTATGGCTTTTGTTATAATCTGATATTGAACTTTCCCTTTGGTGAAAAATATCTCATCGCATATCTTGTAAAGATTTGATAAACCTCTCTATTTCCATCCATCATCTTCTCTCGAGTTGTTTCCAAGTTCAGCCAGTATTTCTATCATTATCTTCCGCTAGGTTTTGTCCTTTTTCTTCCTCTATATTTTGAAATCTTGAGAGAAATTCTCATCTGTCCATCTCCCATCTCAGCATACCAATTTTATCTTGTTCAATCACAGTAATCTGGTATAGATTGATCTGGTATCAATCTTCTTATCTCTTTGTTTACCTTCTTCTTCAATTTCTGTGAGCCTCTCATTATACTTCATCATTCATTTCTTGGAATTGCTCTCTCACTTTTTCAATAGTTTTCCCTGTTCTTTGTTCAATGTTCTCTGTTCCTTTGTTCAATGTTCTCTATTCTTTTTTCAAAAATTCTCTGATCTCTGTTTGAATATTTTGAATTCCTTACATATCATCTGAAGGGTCACTTTTCTTGGTCTTTTTCTTTGTTTAACATTGTCTGTATTGAGCGTTGTCCTCCAATGTGAGAGAAGAGAAGCAGAAGCTGAAGAACCAGGAGTTGTTAACTTTCCTCTCATTTGAGAAATTCCAAGATCTCTTCAAATTCTTCAGAACTAATCCAGTTAGATAAGGCAAAAATTGGTGTTGTCTCAAAATTATTAAAATGACAATGTCAACGCATATAAGAAAATTTGATTAGATGTTTTACAGGTGCACTTTCCCCAACAAGAATAGCAAGAATGGTAAAAGATATGTCGAAAAGTGTTGGAAATTCATCAGACAACCTGGGCTCATATTACCATCTGTGGTGGACTTGTGCGGATGCTTAAAATAATACTGACTAAAATTCCACACGTGTTGGGAAAAATGACAAAAAACATATAAGATTTTAAACAGGATATTTCTTATTGGAATTTTACCCTGGAAATATATAAGCAAAGACTTTGAAATACTTGATTGTAAATGCAGATTTATTTGCGAAAAACTGGAAAATGAGAAAATACTATCACTAAGAGAAATCATTAAGAAAATATTGGAATGGCCTGAAATGAGTAGACTGACATATTGAAATAGAGAGCAAGAGATAAAACAATGTTTATAAAATAGTGGATTCTATTCTATCAATGGTTTACATAATAACAAACATAGTAATGAAATATGTTTAGATTTTTAGAAATAATTAAATAGATAAAGATGTATTTTCTTTTTTTTCGTTCATTTTTAATTATATCTACAAAATGATTCTAGATAGATCTGGGCAGGTTATGTGAATTGTTATAAAATAAATAGTAGAACATGATATTTGGTAAAACATGAATGAATAAAAGTATAGTCAATGATTAATTCATAAAGATATTTAAGGTACTTGATATTTGATTGAAATATGAGAGGATATATAATGCAAATTGTAATGGAGAAGATACAAATGTAGCACAAAATAATTGATAAAACAACCAGCACACTGTATGTATATATATGGAAGATGGCTTAATGTTTTTGTTTTGTTTATGTTTGTTTTAAAACCAATAAAAATTTGTAAAAAAAAAAATTGTCAATATTCCAAACTACTTTTTTCTTTGTATCTCCATTAGATATGTGGGTATAGGTATGTAACACATAGTTTGACATTGTGCTTATTAAATATTTATATTTTTAATCAGCTCCAATATTTAGTTGATTTTTTAAAAAATGACATCCCACAATCCTTGATTTAAAGCAGTTCATTTAACAACAATGAAGTTACAACATCACTGAAAAAAGTGATTTATGACAATTTTTCACATTTACAACTGTTACAGCATCCTCATTGTTACATGATCAAACTTCAGAGGCTTGGCAACTGACTCATATTTAGAATGGTTGCACTGTCCCAGAGTCATGTGATCACCTTTTGCCACCTCTGATAAACAAAGCTAATCAGAAAATCAGATTCACGTAACAACTGGGTTAGTAACTAACAACTACATTATTCACTTAACAACTATGGGCAAGAAAACTCATTAAATCGGGCAAAACTTACTAAACAAATGTCTCATTGAGCAACATAAATTTTGTGCTCAATTGTGGTTGTAAGTTGAGGACTACCAATATAGGCATAGGCTATATAAATATCTCAGAATCTTGGGCACCAGGAATATATTTCATGATGTATGGAAGCCAAGGACTTGTTTTTTTGCTTTACTCCATACACCCGTATAGGTGCTTGGCAACCAGCTCACCTTTGGAGCCCTTTGCACCTCACATTGACAATTTTCAATGTACTTTGCTGGTTTCTGATGCTTACTTCTGGTTCCCAACAAAAAATGCTCAATGAATAAAATGGATTCACTTAACAACTGTGGCACTTGCTTAATGACTACAGCACAAAAATGCCAAAAAAAAAAAAAATCAGGTCCATTCATGTCATATTTCAACTTAACAATGCAATGACTTATGACTGTAAATTTGGGCCCAATTACAGTCACAGGTCAAGGATTGTTTTTATTTTATTTTATTTCATTTTATTATTTATTTTATTATTTATTTATTTATTTGGCTGCCCATCTCGCCATGAGACACCTTTGGACAGCTTACAACATTAAAAATATTAATTTGTTGCAGCACAGCAAATTAATGGCTAACAAAAAACATCTATCCAAGAGCTGGCTAATATCTATTAATATCTATAAAAACCCACATGATGCTCTTGAGAGCATGTAAGAAGAACAAGCATTACCCCTAAGGAATGCCATCTATATAAAATAAGACGTAAGAAATGTGTAGACAAAAGAGCTCCTTCAAGTAGCCCAGTTTTCTGAGATGGTACACTGTGTAGCACCTCGCCAAATTGGTACAAAAGAATCAAAATTCTAGCCCTCCCCCTTCTGATATTAATGCATCACCATACTTACTTGATTTAAACACACACACACATACACAAACAAACAAGGTTTGCCTTTATGCCATACATCTATCCCTCTGGGTTGCTTTTCATCTTGTATATCTGAGTGTGTAGTAGGAAAGGATAACACTGCCCTTCTTCCCTAGATATGCCTGCATTATTAAGTCTTTGCTAGCACCATTTCAAACTATTTTTAAAAAGATATAAATTTGCATATTTTCATCTGGATATATTTTCAGGTATATACATACATAGACACAATGGCCCTCATATTTAAAATGCATTTTCCTCCTACTATAAATATTTATTTTTTAAAAAATAGGAAATCTCTTCCTTTTCACTTGGTACCTTTTTATTGTTTTACTTTTGTTGATCATTTATGGATTTAGCAGACAGACATCTCTTTTGTCTTCCATCAGGGCACTCAGAATACTGAAGAAGAGAGTCCTAAGTTGTTCAATTAAATCTTTATTAAGGTCACAGACCAGCAAAAAGAAAATGGGACACAAACAATTAATAGTTTTTAAACAACAGTATACCAACAGCAGTATACCAACAAAAATTATATAAGGTCCCTCTCTATTTATTTACTACTACTGAACATCTAAAATATACTATTTAATCCTATGTATATATGCAATATGTGTACATACACGTTACATGATATGTGTATAGGCACACAAAAAGATACATTAGATACTATATATACTTTATGTGTATACACACACACACACACATCTTCTAAAACTATACACCTTCAACCCCACAAACCCAAACTCTACTTTCTGCCATTCATTGTAATGATATTACACACATTTTCCTTAGCTTGCACGACTATTAGAGCCAGGAAATGTCATGAGCATTGCCAGGAAATTATGGACAAGAAAGTGGCAGTGGGCAACCAAAAGTGCATGGCTAGGGCCTATACAGCCACCCTCCCCCTCACCTTAATGAAGCCTCGGCATACTAGCAGAAACACATAGTATCCGTTCATATCGGTTGGAGAACTTGCAGGTGCGACAGAAAGAGAGTGAACCAGACCCAGATGTCTCCCAGCTCCTGTCGGCCCAGAAACACCAATCTCACACTCTCCCCTCTCTGCTAGCAGCCACCACTTGTCCCTCTCCCTCCCCGCTGTCAGGTGATTCCTTGTTCTCTGCTCCTGCCCCTGCCATTCTAGGGGGGGGGGCTGGAAGGCCAGGCATTTCCACAACCTGACCGAGCGGGTGGGAGAGGAGTGATCTGGGCAGTGCAACCAAGCAGCTCCTGGCCACCCTAATCTGCTGGCAGCTGGGGCAGGCAAGTCCAGGCGGGACAAGATGCGGGCTGGAGGAGTGGCCCAGCAGCAGCGACTCAACTTAGTTCATCTTCATCTCTGCCACCAGTTGCAGCAGGAAGGGCAGGCAGGGATTGGGGGTGCAGCCAACTGGGAAAGCCAAAATGCTGCCCAGCCTCAAGCTGTCGGCAGGAGATGGGGCAAGCAAGGAAGGGCCTGGGAGGGAGGTTTTAAGTTCCCAGCCCTTTCTTTCTAAAACTGTCCAAAAGAGGGAGGGAAGGAAGGTTCCCATTCGGTCCCTTTGTCCCTATACATGACAACAACTTACCAGGCAAGCAGCGAAGGCAGGTAAGCGGAAAAGGATCCAGAGGGCAACTGGGGCACAAATGCTGCATAGTAGGCCAGGGGTGAAGGCAGGCAAGCAAGGAAGGGTCCAGAGGGCAGCTGGCATGCAGGTGCTGCATGGTAGGCCAGGTGTGAAGGCAGGCAAGTGGAAAAGAAGTCGGAAAGCAGCTGGGGGCCGGACACCGCGTGGTAGGCCAGGATCGAAGGCAGGCAGTGGGGAAGGATCTGGAGGGCATCTGGGGTGCAGGTGCTGCATGGTAGGCCAGGGGTGAAGGCAGGCAAGTGGGAAAGGATCCCTGGCCTACCACACAGCACCCGCATCCCAATTTTCTCTTGTAAAAATCAGTGTCATGTGCCTATTGAATATGTTCAAAACAAAATGGGGTTCATTCTCCTATGTATCCTTGTACACCATGGCATTTTTCACACATGCTGATGCTTTCCTCTTAGATAGTGATGAATATCCCACAAATGTGCAATGTGCTTTCCCATATATTAATGATTAACATAATGAACATAATTCAGAATTAAGGTTCTGGCTTCTTTCTAAAATAGCATGCAAACTTCCAGTATAATTCTGAGTATGAATATTTCTTCTTTCAATAATTAAACACTGTCATTTTATCCCAACAAATTTCTAGCAATATTCTAGGACAATGGTTGCCAACTAATGGGCTGGGGACCACTGGTGGTCCACAAGAAAATTTTGGTGGTCTGCAGAGAAAAGTCACCCTCAAAGCACCCCCCCCAAAGCAATTAATCCAGGCTACGCGGGAACACAAGGCTTGAGTCGCTTGCATTTTGAACAACATGAGGTAGTGAGGGGAGGGGGAAAGGGCAGGGGGAGAACTTGCCCCACGTGCCTGGCCTGGCCACTGGGCTGCTTCTTTCTTCTTCTGCTTTTGGCTGTACACAAGAAAAGCAGCTAAAGTCTTTCTTTCTCTCCCCCAAACTCTGCCAGAAATGAGTTTTTGGGGCCCTGCAAGCCCTCCTGCTTCAAGAGGCTAGGCTGGCAAAGATTCATTTCTGGTGGAGAGAAAGAAAGACTTCTGCTGCTTTCCTTGTGTGAGGCCAAAAGTCTGTCTCTCTCTCCCNCCCCCCCCCCCCCTAAGAATGGAGCTGGAAATGGTACCCTGCGATCCCAAATAAAGAATGATCGATCTGTAGAAAAACAAGGTGGGGGATTTTCCTGCAGAATTTGTTTGGGATTTCCCCAGGGTCTCTGGTCCGCAGGATTTAAAATTATGAGTTTGGTAGTTCCTGAGGTCCAAAAGGTTGATAACCCTGTTCTAGGATTAATATTATGCCACATTGTGAGCTTTGTATACTGTTTGTTATGAGAAAGGTCAGCAGATAAGGTACCCCAATGAACAGTGAATGTTAAATCTGTGTGCTATGCACCCTACCTGTCCTCTAACTAAAATTCTAAAGATAATAGGGAGTATTGCTCCATCAACAAGATAAATGTACAATATGTTCAAGTTATTTTAAATTATATACAAAGTGTTCAATTATTTTCTATATGTGATATGAAGATTCCACATATCGTCTCAGGCAGCTAAATATCTCAGGAAATCTAGATCACTGATCCAAAAAAATACAAATTTGATGTGTTACAAAAAGTGAGCTTAGACATTACCAAAAAAGTATTTGAAAGAGAAAACCAAGTCCAGATAGCTATAGCAGATGAACTGAACTCCAGAGAATAGGCAGTTTTCCTAGTTTCAAGTATTTTGCCTGGGATGTGGGTCCTTCTACGTGCTAAGTGGTGATCAGTTATTTACAATGAAGGTAGCTTATTTATCCTGTTTTGATTCCTTGTTCCTTCCAGATTCCTCGGTAAATTTAAGAATGGCTATTATCGCAACATGTGTATTAGTGCCATATGAAGCAAATTTCCATACTGTGAAGAAGAAGCCTGAATTAAATTCTAATGCATAAATGGAATAACTATTCCCACCAAATCTGATAAGCCTTAAAAGAACCTGGAGTTCATACTATCATCTCAGCCAGCATAGCCACTGTGCTTACTAGTAAGGGGAGCGGCAGTTAAACAGCTCTACAGATGGGGCAAATTGGAAAAGTGCTCTAGAGAAAGCACTCCTGTGGTTAAATAGGAAGGAGGTAGGCCCCAAGATTGAACAAATGAGGGTTGAGAGTAAATAGAATAGAATAGAATTCTTTAAAAACTCAAATAAAATTGAAATTATTGCAGAATAGTAGGCAGAGAGGTGGCTTCAGACTCCCAGATTGGGAATTGTATTATCATTCCGCAGCGTTAACATGGATAAGGGAGTGGATTCATTTGAAAAATAAAAGAATTTTAACATTAGAAGGCCATGATTTGCAGACAGGATGCATGCCTTCATCTGAGAGAAAAAAAGCAAAACACATTCATATTTTCACAGACATCAAATTAGGGATGCACTTATACAGATCTGGGGGAAAATCAAGAAAAAATATTATATTAAAATACATGGTTGGCTATCAACCATGGAAACAATGATTTATCCAAATACACTTGGCCTAGACAAAATGGTAAGATACAGTGAACTATTAGACAAACAAGGGAAGCTGAAAACAAACCAAAAATTGAGAGAGCAAGGAATAAATATAGATTGGTGGCCATATTTACAATTGCAGATGAGATATAAAAAAGACTTAGAAGAATATGGCATTGATAGGGAACAACAACAATTAGATAAAATTCTACTAGGATCAGAAGAGAAATTTATAATGAAAATGTATAATTATTTGTTAAGATTTGATAGAGAAGAAGAAATAGTAAAAGGATCTGTGATAGCCTGGGCAAGGAACTTTGGGTATAATATTCAACTAGAAGACTGGAAAAAAATTGCAGACAAAAAATTATAAATTAAAAATGTCTGCTGCATACAACGAAAACTTCTATAAAATGTTTTATCGTTAGCATTTAGCACCAGCAAGATTGGCAAAGATATATCCAAATATGAATCCAGAATACTGGGAGTGCAAACAAATATATGTTACCTACTTTCATATGTGGTGGCTGTACCTCAAAGCGAGGAAATATTGGGTAAAAATAAAAATTGGCTACAGGAAATTATAGGTCTTCAAACTGAACTTAAACCTGAAACATTTTTATTAGGAATAATTAGAGAATTTAATGAAAAAAACCAAATATATTATACTGCATATAGTGACACGGCAAGAATTGCTTTTGCACAAAATTGGAAATTGGACGAGTACCCCAGTATGGTAATAAAATAAGTGTTGGTTTGTGCAGAGATGGTTAAATTTACATAGGAAATGCAAAATAGAGAGGAATCGGAATACCATACGGTCTGGGATAAATAGTATAGCTGATTAGACAATAGAAATAAGAACTAAAAATAGAAATGTATGTAGATATACATGAAATTGTCGGTATCACAGTGTTGTAAAAATGTACAAGAGACTTGTCATTGTGAAAAAATACAATAAAATTATTTTTTTTAAAAGAATAGAAATTCTTTATTGGCCAAGTGTGATTGAACACACAAGAAATTTGTCTTTAGTGCATATGCTCTCAGTATACATAAGAAAAAATAAAATACATCAAGAATCATAAGATACAAATGTGACAATCTTCACCCAACACAGCTTTTCTCCTTGAACATTCATTCTGGTGGTGTTCCTGTATGATTCCTGAGAAGCATCCTCAGACTAAACATTCATTTTTCCTGCCTCTCAAATAATGTCTCTCACTCACCTCCCTCACCCCCCCTCACCTCCTTTTTTCTTCCTCTGTGATAGAAACAACCATTTAAATCAAACTACAGCGACAGACGCTCTCCACGTGCATTTCAGCTGACATATCTCCGCCCATGTACCACACTCATACGCACTAACCCACACACAGCCACCGTTCATGCCAGCAATAGTGAACTCTGCCCCACTTCCAGAAGACAGAGCATGCGAGAAAGTTCTCAGAAGGACACAAGATTTGAAAAGAAGGGAGCAGCCTGGGGCAGGACCAAGCCTCAGCTGAGGTTGCTTATAGTATGTTTGTACAGAACTGTACATGGCCTTAATACAGGCTAGGCCACAGCAGCGGGAGGGGGGGGGTTGAGAGGGGAGCTAAACTGCTTGACTTATATCTAATCAAGGAGTTCTCCCCAGATCAGCTCCTTGATGGCTCCTTCCAACAGTTTGGTCTTTCCTGAACATTGCAGAAATCAGATGTATTTTCCCCAAAAACCATCACCAGGGGCTTGCCCGCACAAAGTCAGCATTTTGCCCAGTCAAAACAGGCAGAAATCAAAAGAGGAAAGTAGGGGAACCAAGGCAACAAACACATTTGTAATCTGAATTATCTCTAAACTGTACAATCTAAAGAAACACAATCCAGAATTGATGATGACCACATTTGGCAAAATGGCCAGGAATAAGTTGTTTGTGCAAAACAAATTTCACTCCTGACATGAATTCACCAGGTTATTTTAGGAAACATCATATTCTCTTTTCCCTCATCTGCAACACAATATTTACCTATCTAACGGGACTGTTGTAAAGATTTACTGAGTAATAGAAATGACACACTCTTAATAACAGAAACTGTCATCTAGGTTCAAAGTACTTTTATTAGGATCCACTCCATCAACATTTGTTTAAAAGGATTATGTTTCCTAACCTTAATATAATATTTCAAGTGCTATACGCTTCTCAACATTGAACATAAAAATAAGAAGAAATATCTCTGGTATTGGAGTGAGTTTTTAAATACTTAATGCCTCTCTTCATTTCTAGACATCAGTTTTTCTATATTTTTAAAGAGAGAAAAAAATCCAATATTCATTATAAAGATACTATATACATGGATTTCTTAAACTCTTTGACATAGCAGCTTCCTTAGTTAAAGACCGTGAAGAACCCAGGAGTAATATTCAAATATCAAAAATTTTACATACAAACATACATTCTTTTTCTTTATCGAACAATTTGCAAAAACACTTTGACCCTGAATCCCACCTGACAGTGGCTACATAGAATGCAAATCCAATTTTAATAAATACCGGTAGGTTAGAAAGATAGTCATGAAAAGCTCCTGGTTTATTTTTATTCCTTTTTTAAATTGCCTGAGTATTGCATCTCAATCAACTGATGAGAGATTCAGCTGGTTCAACTAGAACTAAATCATACAAGTACAGACAAATGATTCTCTCCTGTTCATAATTATATTAAACTACATTTGTGATCCTTAACTCTAAAATAAATCATGGATTTAAAGTCATTTAATATCATAGGAGAAATCACAATTTTACTGATTGGCATACTCCCACCTATGTCTATCAGCATAGCAGATGATGTCACAAACAAATCACTTTATTTGAATTCTGCTAATAATTTTCATTATTGCATCAATTAAAATTGAAATATTAATTGAAAAAGCATACATTATAGGAAATGGATTTATTAGCAACCATACACTATACTCTTATTTAGCAATTGTGAGACACTTTTCTTTTTTTTGGCTAGGTCTGCCTGCTCCTAAAATTTCCTCATGTATGGGGAAAAGTTACCATATCTGGATCAACAACTTGAAAACCAACTGGCCTCAATTTCAGATACCACAGGATGGTGCTATTGCCAATGGCTGTCTACCCCCACAGCCTCTTCGGGAAGACTCTTCTATTACATTAGTAAAACTCTGGTTGGTCCTTAATAAAAGGTTAATGTTTCTTCTGAAGCAGATAACAGGATGGTTTAAGGGAGATATCATTAGATTTTGATATACAAGAATAAAAATCAAATGATGTATTTCAATTGGTCCTGGTCAAGTTATTACCTTTCAGTCTTGTCCTCCATAAGGCTATTTGCCTTTTCTTAAGCAGATATGGAAACTGTCCAGTAATATCGGGATTATGTGGAAAGCACACACACACACACACAGAATATTATCAAATACTGCATTTCTGCAAGCAAAAAAACCAATCACCATAACATGTTCATATGCACTCACTGCATCAATCTGAGGTAAATATGAAAAATGGATAAGTTCAAAACAGTAGAGAGTAATAATAATGTATAAAAGCATATAAAAACATTTAACAAGAAAATTAACCCAGCAGCTGGTGACATCAAGTAGAAACTGATATGGGACATCTCAGAGCAATGGGAACAACTATAATATAATAAGAAATTTTACAAATGTAAGTGTGAAAAGAAAAGCTGAGTCTGTAATAGTTTCTGTAGTTTTTATTGTGCTCTCTGTCGTATCTGAAGCTTCAACCACAGTCAATATGAAGTGGAGGTCCTGAAAAAAAGCATTTCAGGGTCACCCTAGCCAAAGGTCAACCCAGGTGAGATGAAGAGGACACTATGGCACTGATATATAAAAAATGAAGCTAGAACACTTCAAGTATACTGTGGCTCAGCCATTTCAGCCAAGCACACAACTATTAATTTTTACAGGTAGGGAAACCTGTTTGGTTGTTGTTGCAAAGCTACCAGGAAAAACCACATTATGTATCACCTACTACAATTTAATCCCCATGCAAGCACTTCTAGAAGCCTTAAATGGGATCTATTAAATACTGCCCAAATCTAGTTGCAACAGGGCAAAGCACCCACCCATCTTTGAAATGTATGAGACCTTCCCCCCCCCCCCGCTCCCCATCTCAAAAACAAGTTTATAACTGCTCTCCAAGACAAGCTTAACTTACATATGAACCATAATCAAAACAAAATGTTACGTCTACCAACACAGATCACTGGGTGAGTTGGGGGGAAGAGCAACATCCCTTGGCCAAGTAACCACAACTGATTCTGAGTATCTTGTTTTAAAGTAAAGGGCACCACCAATTTTGGGGTTATGGTATTTCTTCCGTTTATGTGAAATTTAAAAGCTATTTCTTTCTCTTTTATAACCAGCTGCTAAAACTATACATTCCCATTTTGTTGCCAAGTTCCAGTTGTTTCAGATGGTTGTCCTTAATCTGATGCCTGCCAAATTTCCCAGACTATAGTTCCCATAATCTATAGACATCATAGCTTGATCTCCAAAGCCAATTTAGGGGGAGGAACATTTTAGAACAATGCAATTTGGTCATAAGCTAATTTTGTTCTCCAGAAGGTGATAACTACTTAAGAGTGAGTGAGTGTGAGTGAATGTGTATGTGTGTGAGAGAGAGAGACAGACAGACAGAGAGTGTGGGAGAGAGCACAGAGAGAGAGAGAAAAACCAAGAATTTCACACACAAGTTTCAAATCTAGCAAGGGTGTTTATACATCTACAGCAAGATTAATTAAATTGCTCTTGTGCACATTTTGAATGTATACATTAATATTGCTAATTGGTAGAAGATTCAGATATTGTTAATATGGTACATAGAAGGTTTACCTTCAATCTAAGTAGTGCGAAGATCTGCATTCATATTACACACGTATGGGGTAGATGGACATTACTCCCAACACAGCAATAAGAATACCTCATGGTTGCCTTACCTTTTTGCCTTGTTCACAAAAGTCGCTCTTCTAATATAAGAAAAAAAATTCTGGTTTTAATTCCCTGCCTTGACTTCTAAATAAGTCATACTCTTGGCCTGCACTAACCTCTCTACTTGCTTATTGCCACTGCAAGCTGTTTTAGGGTGGGCAAAGCTGAGGTCATTTCCAGATCATGACCTCTGCTCTTCTAAGGGCTACACCACTATCCACTTAATGCTTGTAACTTCCTTCAAAGTTTTTTATAGATTTAAAAAAAAACTTTGCTAGTATTACATTCCCTTTTAATGATATTAAAAGGCAACCTTAATATATATATTTTCATTCTCCCACATTTCTATACGCAGGATAAAAGAGGAAAGTAAAGTGACAATTAATACTACATAAAGCAGCAATTAAAAAAAACTTGCAAAGGGAGATCTGGATGTAACGCCAACGTGACAGCCATAGGATGATGAAGAGAAGTGCAAATAAAGATATGACAAAATCTTCCGACTTAGTAAAAAAATTAACTAGAACTATCCATGCCCAATAAAAAAACCCATGAATGTGCCTTTAGTCTTGTTCCAGGTTGGAAGTTGACTTCTTTACCAGAAATTTTCCCCACATTTGCCGCAAAATTGTTACATTCCAGTTGGATATTGCTTTTAAAAAAAACAATCAATAATATATGAATGTCAGAAGTGGTTGAAAGACATCTGCTGGTATCTGTTTGAAAAGATACCTGCCTAATTACCTTTTGATGATCCACGTAAGGGATGATCTCTGGACTGGTCTTTAAAGAGAAAAATAGCTATCTTTCCTTCCCTTACAACCCCCAACCCATCAACCTGCACCATAAGCAAACTGATGTATACCCATTCTCTCCCTCACAAAGCAGGGGAGGAAAGAAAGCTGGGAAAGCAGCAACACTGACAAAACTGGAGGCAGGGTGGCACCAGGCCCCTCCTTTCAAGACACATGCAAAAACTTGCATGCTGACTGGGACCAACATGGACATAAACTGAGATATAATTTAGATTTATATCAATCTCTGCTCAGCTTTCTCTTTCAATTTTAAATAAAATTGACAGCTACACGGAAGCATTTGCAGACATCTCAAAGCTTCTGATTTTTAAACATTGACATGCATTAAGTGCTCAGGATTAATCCGCCACTCTAACCATGTTCCCCTACAGACAGATGTCTCTCTGACAGCACAGTCGCCCCTCAGAATCCCCCTTTCTTCAAGAACAGGATCCCTGCTGCATGGGTTCCTTTTCAACACAAAGTACCCCCTTCCACCACCCCCTCAAGCCAAAAGGGGGACACTTCACTCACCCTGAGCCCTTCCCCTATTTTAAAAAAATGGAATAGGAAAGTTAAATCTAGCTCTACCAGAAAATGGGCCTTGCTGCCAACATTAAAAACGCAATCCCCCCTACAACCCCCCTAGACTTGTGACCACAAGCCACATGCCAAATGTCCTTATTTTTAAAGAAAATATTTACCTACATTTCCCCCTTTAAACACAAATAGAAAAAATACCCTCCTTTTTTCGANCCCCCCCCCCCCAATCAATGCAAATGTCAAAACTAATTTCCTATTGTCAGCCTTTGCAAACAATGTTTGCATTTAAAAACAAGAAAATATATGCAAAAACAGAGATACCTTCCTGAGATTAGTACCAGAGATGCAAACAGTAAGAAATCAAATTCATGCAAGAAGGGAAAAAAGTGGGGAATTAACCCTGCCACCATCTCTTGCAGAGGAGGGGGTTAGTGTTAGTAAGCGAATTCTTAATTTTTGGTGTTAAAAATAAATTCGATTTTGAGATCATCACTTCTGAACAAACCAATTTTTTGCCTCCCCCCCCCACCCGCCGCCGCCGTCCAAAATTATCAAGAAAATCCGCAAATCAGCACCAATCTCCAGAAAGTTCAATAAATAAACAAGCGCTCCTCTCTTGGGAAGAAAAGTGTCTCACCTTTTTCTCATTTCTGCTTCCTTAAAGTCTTCCCCTCTTTCCCTCCTTGCTGAAAAAGAGAAGCGGAGTATGTTGTATTATGTTATGTGTGTATGTTGTGGAGAGAAAGCGTGAGCCAAACGGAGGGAGAAAATTAACATGATGAGCATTAAAACAAAAAAAAAAAAAGGGGGTGGGGAGAGGAGACGAGGTTTCACTCTACAAGATCCCACAAGCGAAAAATCCCATATGGGAACGGAGGGGGGGGGCGCATTTTTTTTCGCACCACCCTGCTAATCTCTCTAGATTTGCAACGTTGGCAGTGACAGGAACAGCTGCGAGGGGACGGGAGTGCAGGGTGGAAGACAGCTGGAAAGAGGGTGGGGGGGGGGCCGAGAGGGAAGACATATCGGGGTTCACAAGCGCTACAGAGCTTTCCCTGAAGAAGCGCAGGATCCGCATTCGCTCTTTCACCCACACCCCCCCCCCCGTACACCTACCCTGCGAGGCGGCGGCGGCGCGCGGCTCTCCGTCTTCCTTTCTCTTTCCCCCCCCGCCCCGCCTCTTTTGCAAGCAGGAAGCTGGCGTCCCCTGCGGCCCCCCCCCCCTCCTCCCTTCCCCTCGCAAGCTGGAGTTTCCCCGCGCGCTCCTGCGCTGCAGCCCCAAGGGAGGGGATCGGTGGAGAAGACGGCCAAGAGGGGTTTGTAAGATCCGGGCTCGGGCAGTAGCGGCGCTCGCCTGGTGCGTTTGTGTCACTCGAGCTGGGGAAATGGACTCGAGAGCCGAAGGGAAGGAGGCCGGCCTGGCTCCTCCTCCTCCTCCTCCTCTCCCCATCCATCCCTCCCCACCGCCACCGCGGCCGCCTTGGCTAACGCCTGCACCCTGCAGGCCGAGGACGCGCTGTGCCAGAACGGCCGCCGCGCGCACAGCGATTTTCCTCCTGCGAAGGAAAGGAGGGAGGAGGTTCGATCCCCAGCAATAACACCTCGCCTTCCACGGTCTTTCGCAGCCCCCGTGCACATTTTTCTCTGCATTACAGAGGGATACGTGAAAAAGTGGAAATTCGCGTCGTGTTCGAACCGCGGAGAGCTTATCCCAGCATTCTGTCCATGGACGCTTTCTCGGAAACCGATGCCCCGATTTCTTCAACTGGGCTTATTTCCAAATAAGGGTACATTCTACTCCAATCCTAGCAATAATTTGTTTCGAGCATTCTTTAAAAAATAAAAATAAAAATACGCCTTATGTGTACATGAACAAATCTAGAGTTCCCTGTTAGCGTGGCCAAATTCTACCCCCAGCTGGAAAGACTTTTATAGCTTGTGCAACCAAGAAGAATCAAACAGATAAAAGTGTTTACGCCAGTGATTACCCAGCTGCATGCCAAGTTCTGCCTGTCATACAGTTGAAAAAGCGCACGAGCCTAAGAGGAAATAAACGAAACACAACACTCACTACTGTACTTAGCAAAGTATGCTCTTCTTACCATAGGGCAGACGTCAACAACCTTTGTAAGAAGGGACTACTTACCCTCCAGACGTTTTAAGAGGAGCAAAACTGTAGTGGGTGGAGCAAATATGAAGTAGGCAGAGCTATACCACACACGTGGCTAGAGCTGGGGTTTTCAGTATAATTTATATACTGTACTGGAGGGTTTTTTTTTAATCTTGAAAGCATTTCACATAGCTTTATAATTTTTGCCATATTAATATTAGCATTTAGTAATAGTAATTTTGACTGGGTTTATGCCACACTTAAAAACTGGATTTTTTTAAATTAAAGCCACACTTGAATATCTTGACACATAACTAAACCTGAAGCAAACAAAACAGTATTGAAATACATAATTAAGCCGTAATCTGTTTATTTGACTTAGGCTTGGTAGCTGATGTGATCATTGATCATTGTAGGATATAATTGTCTTACTGTGTTGTGTGAACCTTGTGTAAACAGAACAAACAATTAGATTGTATGTAATGTGAATGCAGTCTTTGAGCAAAAAGAGTAAAGAATAACAACTGTACTCATTATTTAAGATAACCTAGATGAAAATTAGCTCAATTATCAATTATCAGTAGAATCTTATTGCTATTTCCTAAGTGAACATAAAAAAAATGGTTTGGAAGGGACCCCAGAAGTCGTCTAGTCTAACCCTATGTTCAAGCAGGAAACTATATCAGAGCTGGGAAATGATGGCCCTTTTATTATTTGTGATTTCTGGGAATTGAAGTCCACAAGTCATAAAAAGGCCATCGTTCTCCACTTTGTCCTGTACTATTCCAGACAAATGGCCATTCAGTCTCTTCTTGAAAGTCTTCAGCAATGAAGCACCCACAAATTACTGAAGCAAGTCATTCCATTAATTAATTGTTCTCTCTGTCAGCAAAATTTTCCTTCATTCTAGATTGGATATTTGTTTAATAATTTTCCACCCCTTACTTTTTGTCTGGACCTCATTTGCTTAGGAGAATAGGTTGATTCCCTCTTTTCTGTGACAGCCCTTTCAATATTAGAAGATTGCTGTCATATGATCCCTATCTTCTCTTCACTTGACTAGACATACCCAGTTCTCTTAATCATACACTTTAGTCTCTAGGTGGGATTCACTTTTTTTTTTACCCCTGGTTCTGTGGGCATGGCTTGGTGGGTGTGGCAGGGGAAAGATACTGTAACATCTCCAGTCAGAGGTTGTATTTGCCGGTTCTCTGAACTACTCAAAATTTCCGCTACCAGTTCTCCAGAAGTGGTCAGAACCTGCTGAATGCCACCTTTGCGTCCAGATCTCTTATCATCATTTCTTAGTTCATACAACTTACTAACAGTATCACTAACTCAAGAACTATGCCTTGTTAATCTGGGTTTAATTTTTTCTTAACACTGTTGGCTCCCAGCCCTTTCTCAGTCTGCTTCAACATGTTTTTAAATTCTTACCAACTTGCATCATACAGGTATCCTCAATTTACAATAGTTCATTTAGTGACTGTTCAAAATTACAAAGGCACTGAAAAAGGTGACTTATGACTGTTTTTTACACTTACCAACCATTGCAACATTTCCATAGTTACGTAATCAAAATTCAGACATGTGGCATCTGACTAACATTTATTACTGTTGCAGTATCCTGAGGTCATGTGGTCACCTTTTGGCATTTTCTTACAAATAGTGTCAGTGGGAAAGCCAGATTCGTTTAAGAACCATGTAAATAATTTAATACTGCAGTGATTTGCTTAACAACTGTGGCAAGAAAGATCGTAAAATGAGGCAAAATTCATTTAAGAAATGTCTCATTTAGCAATCAAAATTTTGAGCACAATTGAGGTTGTAAGTCGAGGACTATCTGTTCTGACCCAAATCCTTTTCCAATAAAACAAACAGGAACCAAAGGGAACANAACCAAAGGGAACAGAAACCTTTTAATGATTCTTATGAATCCCTGGTTAAAAGGCTGCTGCAAACTAATTAACTTGATAAGCACAAGCCTCGCCAAAACTGTTTGAGGCTGCCAAGAATAACAGATAAGAAATATTTTACAACACAAGAGTCTTCAATAAGCAACTTAAGATACTGCAATGTCCATGAGGCTGGAGTTTTCAAAACATTTTTACTTCATACAAAAAACATCTGATTCAGAGCTGGCTTTTATCTTTTTGAAGGAGGGGTAATTACGTTGCAGCCTTACTCCTGATTTGCCCATGCTGTTGCAGCTGCTTTCCTACAAGCAGCCCTGCGCACACGCACACTTGGCACAATCTTCTCCAGAACTTCCTCATTGCTGCTGCCAGACCCCACAATCTCTGAAGGCAGCAGTCCACTCCCTAATGGTCCTGGCCCCTCATCTGAGTCCTTACTCTCCTCAGCCGTCTGCACCTGCTGCTGGCTAACCACAACACTATCTGTATTATATCCAGTTTGCATGATATACGGCAGTATTTCTTAAAATATAGTCCTAGGACCCTTGGATGTCTTACAATATCTTCTGCAGGGCTGTGAAATCAAAATTATCCACCAGTCTGTGTTGAAAATTAATAGAAAATGAATATTCTTTCAAACAATCATGTAAAGTAGTGACAGTGAATGCATCAATTTTAATTTTTAAAATTGGAAAGAGGTCTTGAGAGATTAACAGTTTAAGAAACACTGATATACAATAACTTTTTTAAAAAAGCATACAAATCTACATCTAGGTAGTCTTCGACATAACAGTTTGTTTAGTGATTGAAGTTACAACGGCACTGAAAAAAAGTGACTTATGATCATTTTTCACACTTATGACCATTGCAGCATCTCTGTGTCATATGACTTACATTTGGATGCTTGAAAAGTGGTTCATATTTATCATGGTTGCAGTGTCCCTGGGTCATGTGGTTCCCTTTAGCGAACTTCTGACAAGCAAAATCAATGGAAAACCAGATTCACTTAACAACCATGTGTTTACTCTAACAACTTCAATGATTCACTTAACAAAGGTTTTTTTGTCACTTAACAAAGGTGACAAAAAAAATGTAATGTGGGGCAAAACTCTCTCAACAAATTTCTCATTTAACAACATATATTTTGGGCTCAATTGTGGTCATAATTTGAGTGCTACCAGTAGCTTCTAAAATAGCACATGCTACCTTGTAGAACAACTCATGTGTATGAGGTAAAGGAGAAAATGGGGATAGAGGGGTAAAGACTTGCAGATGTAGGGTTATCTGTAGCAGGGTCTCCAACCTTAGCAACTTTAAGCCTGGAAGACTTCAACTCCCAGAATTTCCCAGCCAGCTTTGTAGGTCAAAAAGTTCAACTCAAACCCTACCCCTTTTCAATGTGTTAGTGTATGTTTAAACCAGGATAGGGGCTTTGTTTGCATTGTTCAGGTTACTATCTTCACTTTTTTTTAAACCCCTCTCTGTGGACTCCTTGCCATGATTTAAATTAAAAATGTTATATATTATAGAAACTATAATACAGTACTTGACATAATTAAATCATATAGTATCAATTGCATCATTACCAGTCAGAAAAAAAGGCATAATAATCTAAAAGGAAAAAATATTGTACTAAATGTCCCAGTATGTGCCTGCCGCACAAATTGTCTCAATTAATTTTTCCCCTCTCAGATATAACATCAGAGAAGCCCGTCACTCTTCTAAAACAAGTTTTTTTTTTTTAAAAAAAAGATATTGTGTGATTATTCATTCAGTCGTTCATGATAGATATGGCATTCCGTTTTGCGTGCAAGAGAGCCCAAGGAGATCAGCTGGATCAGACCAAAGGTCTATCTGGATGCCACATCCTGTTTCCCACAGTGGCCAAACTGATTCCTTTGGGAAACCCACAGGCAGGACGTGGATGCGCTGTATACTCCTTTCCTGTTGTTATTCCACAGCAGCTGGTATTCAGGAATAACATAGTTGCCTCTCCATTTAGAAGCAGCCTCCTCCACACAGCACTGAGGACTTGTAGCCATGCTCCTTTTACCCTCATGTCGGCCATTTGTATGTACCATTTTAGCTTATCAAAATGTTTACCATTGTGTTTAGTCACTCAACACCAAATCCCAGTTGGAACACCACTCTTTCAAAAGGAGTGATGTCTAAGGTTAACCTACAGATTTGCAGGAAGCCCCTCAGAGCACTGATGCACGGAAAGGGCTTTGCCTTAGGACTGCATTAATAAGCTGTCCTTGAGAAAGTTCAAAGGAAAAGGAACCCCTGTCCCAAACAGCTGAGCCTGGATCTGGTGCTGTCCTTCATTTTTAATGCTGGGCAAGGTTTCAAAAGCAATTGGTGAATTCTCCCGGCTTTATTTTTCCTTCCACGAAATATCACTTGCTTTCAGGAAAAGCAACCACTAATAGCTCTTTTTAACCTGTGGCAGGTCAACTGAATGTGGCCAGATGCCTGAGAGAGAGAGAGAGTGTATAGAACCGCTTTTCCAGGTGCCCCAGTTACTAAGTTATGGATAGAGATTTTCTCCCTGTCCATGACTTATCACTAGAGGTAGAAGTCTCTCCCACTTTAATCCTCACCCCTCCTTTTTTCCTGGAAGTGGTCAACCAAACTATTTCAGGACGTAGATTTAGAAAAATAATAAACCCAGGTTCAGAAATAGACCACGGGACAGGTCTCAATGGTGGTACAGGAGATAAAAGCATCATTGGAAAAGTGTTTCCTCCTGTTTAAACCTAAGCTCTCTGTTCTTTCCCTAAGATCTATCAGTCAAGCTATTTCAATATGATATAGGTTGTAAAATGGGTTGGTCACATGACCAATAGCTACAAATGTTTTGTATTGCTGAGCACCAGAAATTCAGTCATGCGCAGAGAGCACCACTGAATCCAGATTGAAACTCCCTTTTTTGGATCAGTTTTAGCTTCATGCAGTCACTAAGAAACTAGCTGCAAATCAAGGACTACCTGTTCTACAAGTAGAATTCAGTAGCCATTTGTAACCACTGGAATGCATACAATCAATGGATTCCTAACTAAATATCTTATTGATTGGCCAACAGATCTACTTCTGAACATGGCAACAGCAGAAATAACCCACCAAGTATGTCCCGAGGTTTTTTTTCTTCAAAAGACAACCTGGACAGTTGCCTTCTTTAAAAAAAAATCACCTTTGAAACAATTATGACTTGGATGACTGAGAATCTCTGCAGACATAAACTGACCAAGTGTGCAAAATGGCACCAGGAGTCCCCAAGTTTCATTTCTCCCCAAGCAGCAAAAACCATAAAAAGTATACTCCTATGAGCAGAAACATTTAATTTTGGGATAGAATCAGCAATAAGTTCAGATAGAACTTGGTTTAAATCAATTTTCTTTGCAGCACCAGGATTCTCTGCAGAGTATGCTAATCCTGTTTTTTTAAAAACATTAGTTTAACACTTTCTCAAGAAATAAGAAAACCTATGCTTAAAAATAGATTGTAAGTTCTTCTGAAGAATATTAAATTGAGTGTATTTTGAATAATCCCTGCCTGACTTTGCTCTGCTCTGCTAATTCCAAGTTTTGAAAAAAATGGCAATGTGTGGTTTTGTCCAGTGGCCAGAAGGTAAGGAGCATGCCAGCTACAGCAAAGCTGTTGTGGAAGTGTTTATGTCATATCCATAGCAGAAATTGTTGAGAGACGAGAGAAAATTGACTAGACTTGGGACTGGACTGGATTGAACTTTGCTTTAAAACTGGATCAGCCAAATACAAATTGTAAACAGTCTCTGCTCCAATGAAGGCAATTTCAAGAGGACTCGTTTTTAAAAGCTTAGAGGGCATTGTTGTGATTTAAACAGTGTTTCTCAACTTGGCAACTTTAGATGTGGGGAATTCTGGGAATTGAAATCCACACATCTTAAAGTTGCCAAGATTGAAATGAAATACATTGCTTTAAAGAATGAGAAAGATGTCCAAAGACACGACAAGTAGTTCTTCCTGGAAGTAAGAAATTCAGCTGAGTCTTTTATCAAAGAAGCTGAACATTCCACCCCATGAAAAGATGAAAAAAGTCACTATTAGCAGAAGTTGATTAGAAGAACTAGGGTCAGTTCATAAGGTCTTGCTTGGGATCACTAGGCTCCTTTCCCCAATCTTGTGCATTAATACTGGATTCTTATAAATTGTTGGATCACATTTCTAGTGATGTATTTTATTGGACTAAGCCTCAGAAGTCCCAACAATTTAATTAACATTTAATTAGTGTAAAAACATTTAATTAGTGTAAAACATCTTAGTATTACATATTATTATGAAATATTATTTTTAAAAACGGTGCAAAGTACCCTTATTTCATTATTTCTCTTAAATTTTACTTAATGTTAGTCATTTTGATACTTTATATCCAAATAGATTGACAAGAGCACAAATCAAGTGGTTGATATTAAAGCCCCTGTCACACAGCACCAACAGATGGAAAGAGGATGTAAAATGGAGAGAAACACTTGCCATCCATTGGTTACGCGATGCATTCCGTTCTTGTACTACCTGCATCTGTTTTTTCATACTCTCTACCTGTCCACACATCCCGTCTCTACTGTGATTTCATCCGCTCAAAAAAGTTTTGAAGCTGCACAAACTTTTTCAGTGGAAAAAGTATCCAATGCAATCCGTTATACATCCGCTACGCATACAGGGACATCTGTTATAAATCTGTCGTCATCCTTGACGACATGCCGCTTATCCTAGGCATCCACTGCGCATACCGTGCACTCAGCCCCCTCCAGCGAAAACGGACACAGGGAGGAAGCGAAACGGCATGGAACGACACGCAGCGTTAGTAGCACGACGTAGAAAGATGAAAGTGGATGCAGCTCGCATATAAGAGCATTAAAACGGCAAAAACGTTCGATAGGGGACATATCTCGGATAATAGGATGTCCTGCAAGGAATGCCTGGAGGATGCAAAAGGACACCAGAGCGAAAAACCCTATATTTGCCCTATAAAAAGAAGGGAGAAATCACCTGGATCTCACTTTTCAGTCCCAAGCGCCCTGCGGCAGACCTCTTCAAGCCTTCATGCTACTCTTGCTCTTCCACAGCTCCAGTCATCTCCACCATGGATCGTCGGCACACTCCTTTGATAGCCGCCATCATTCTACAACAAGTGCGAAGCCCTCTAACAAGGCTCTTCATGTTCTATGGCAAGAAAAACGAGGCATCCAAAGAGTGTCTGGGTCCGAGATGGATTGTGAGAAGAGCCGAGTACGGACTGTAATAAAAAGCTCGATGGTGGAGCTGAGGAACGAAGACACTCGTGCATTTCCGAAATTCATGAGGGAATGCGCCAGCCAATGTTTGAACGAAGTGTGTGGAGTGGCTGAGACCCGGTTGGACCAAGGCAAACACCAACTTCTGGCGCCAGCCTGGACCCTGGACTGAAAGGTGGCACTGAAACTCTGCGCACCTGGCCTCCGGGGACCACGTACAGGAGCATGCAGTAACGCTGGAGGGTGCCCACCAACACTATCATGCATCGTTGTGGTCAGAGAAGTGGTGCAGGCATCATCGAAGAAATAACTGGAGGAGCTGCTCTGTGCCCTCCACTGAAAAGGCTGCGAAGACAAGTTGCAGAGCAGTGGTATCAGAAGTGGAACTTTCCCCACACCGTGGAGGTCAATAGATGGGAAGCGTGGACTGAAAGCTCCAGCCAACTAGGTCCACTTATCACAAAAACTACAGAAGGGCTTTTTCACATCATCCTCTTCGCCATGGTCGATGCGACTACAAGTTCATGTACATCGCTGCGGTTCAAGCAACGCTTCATCTTCACGACTGCCCAGGGTATATCAGCACCAGTTCACCTGCAAGGAGGGCTGGAACGCAACCTCTCAATGGGCTGTTCACGATCCAGACCTCTATGCCCAACAACACCCACACAACATGTGCCCTACTTCATCGTGGGGGATGAACGCCTTCTCCCTCAGACACCTACTATGAAGCCCTACACTTCCAGATATGCGCTCACCCTGAAGAGAAGGATCTTCAACTACAGGCCTTGTCCAGGGCAAGGCGGGTGGTGGAGAATGCCTTTGGCATCCTGGCCAACCAGGTTCCAGGTACTTCGTCACCCACCATGCAGCATTCGCCCAGAGACCGTGAGGAACATCGTGGAAGCTTGCTGGGCATCCTGCCAATCTCATGCCATCGCCGCTACCAGTTATTGCAGAACGGCTCGTTGGAACCACCACAAGCAAGGGACATGAGCCCTGGTGAGTGGAGGCAATGGGCGAATCTGAATAGATACTGTGGATGTGCAAGCCCCAACAGAGCTTTACGTGAAGGGAAGAACAGCGCAACCTCTGAAACCTGTGCAACTCGCCCAGCTGGGAGCAGTGGAGTGGCAACAGGAGGTAGAGTGCTTCATGGATGCTTCCTTGAGCCTGTCTCATCACACTGATGATATTGTGCCATGTTATGTTGAGTGGCCTACAGTGAAACAGGGCATTAAATCAAGAGAGCTCTTTATGTTGAAATGTGTTGATGAATGATTAAATTGTTATTTGATAATAAAGGGCAGCATGGTGTGGCAACCTGGAGGGTGGACCACTACAGTCGCACTGTGCTTGCACGGAGGTTTTATCTATCCCACTGCTATCCTTACGCGCATCCCATAGCTATTACCCATCCCAGCAGGTATCCGCTGCATCCCACTGCTATGCTTCACACATCCACAAAAACATGCAAGCTTAAACCATTTCTAAAAGTTTCACACAAGAGCTTTATTTACTAAAAGGAAATGAACGCAAGTGTGTGAAGCAAAGATAACTTATTAAATACAAACTGTAAAGCAAAATACCCAAAGTAAAGTGTCCCAAGCAAAGATAAAGTCACAGGTACAACCCCAGTCTCTGGCACTCTTCTCAGGTGCTGGCTGCTGGAGTTGCCTGGTCTGAGGGCCATTGGGGTCCTGGCCCTGAGAGGACAATCAGGGATGGTGTGTGGAGGAAGCTCTCAGAGAGCTGGCTCAGTCCTGTGATGTTTGAGAGCCCCTTCCTCCATGACACGGGGTGTCAGTCCACAAGATCATGACACGAAATGTTTGCAGGCATGGCTTCGCTCGTGGGATGGAGGAAGGTAGGAGTGTAAATGGGCTGTCCTGGTCTGCAGGTGAGCGAGGTGAGGCGTTGGGTGGCATCGGTGGCATCGGTGGCATCTGTTAGCATCAGTGGCATCTGTGCATCGGTGGCATCGTGACATCGGTGCTGTACGGATGTTACCTGTGCCTGGACTGGGAAAGGGCTGGCCTGTGCTGCTGGAACTCTGGGTAAGCCGTAGCCATTGGTAAGGTGGAGGGCTGGTGGAAAGCCTTGGAAAGGGCTGGACATTCACCTGGGGTGGAGAGCAAGAACCTGGACTGGGTCGG
>BHFT01045136.1:36656-96505 GCA_004320025.1 Laticauda laticaudata | reverse complement strand
AATACCCAAAGGAAGCTGAACAGCACACATGTAAGTACCCGCAAAAACTTAAAAAAACAAATATATATATATATATATATAAAATCTCCAAATCCAACTATGTTTAAATATTATAAATAAATATATGTATTATCTAACCTAATTTTAAATATTCTTAAATACAAACAGTATTACATTCGTCCCCAAGTGGATTGTGATCGCACAATGAATTATAATATTAATATATAAAATCCTAGTTATTAATTAAATAATATTAATGTTCTGACTATTTTCCCTATATATCTAATCAAAGAAAACTATCACTATTATTAAATCTATTAAATCAGTTAATTCCATTCTTTAACAATCAATAACAGCAATCAATTTTCCTTTCCCCAGTATACAAATTTATAACCATTATAAAAAGAGATTGAGGAAGGAGAGATAGTTCATCATAGCGCTGGATGGTGGGGGAATAAAGAAAAAATGAGCAAATGTATACAGAAAAAAAGGAGGAAAGAAGGGGAAAAAGGAATTTTAAAGTAAGTTTTTAGCTTTCTGTCTCTAAGTTTAAGAGCTTTCACTCCAAACGCACCAGAAGTGGGGAGGTAAAAAATGCTGAGTAGTGACTGTAATGATACAATATCTCCACACATTCAGAAGCTTCCACTTTTACTTTTTGTCTTAGCGTTCCTAAGTTCAATTTTCCTGATTTTCTTCAGATGAAACCACTTCCCCAGTTAGATCAGTATGCTCCCTGAAGGGCTGTTAAGTGGTTTATATCAGTTATATTGTTATAACTCAGGGTTTCTAAGTATCGCCTGTGGCACCACACTGTCTCTGTTCCATCAGCTCTGATCTTCTTCCCGTCTCCGCTTTAATAATTTTCTTTCAGCAAAAAAATCGAATGATATAGTCCAAATTCTCCACATCTTCCAGTCACCTTCCAGCCGCTAGATTCCCTTGTATTATTATCGGTGTGGTATATCTCCCAATCTCGTAAACTTTCCTTTTTACTCATTATTGTCCTCTATCTTTCTTCTATCTGCCAAGCCCCTTCACTTTCACTTGCCTCGCATCCGCTTTCTGGATGCTTCCTTTTAGGGCTCCAGAAAGATACTTGTAACAGCCTTATAAAAGTCAATAGAATTCCAATCATCCTCTCCGCCGCTAATTTTCTCTGCCACACTCTTCACCAATGATCCCACAAACTATCACTCACTTCTTACATCCGTGGTGGCAGTCTGAACTTTGGAGCCACCATTGATAGGCGGCTGTTTCTTGCTCGTTGGGCTCTGAAGGGCTCCTCTTCGCTGCAGGGGGGTTTCCTTCCCCACACTGCAACCTGAGTCTCCCCCACGCCGGCACGAATCTCTCTGGGACTCGTGCACCCTCAAAGGATCGCACCAACCACAAAAAGAGATTAACTGAAACCACAGATAGGCTTCTGCACCTCTATTCGTCCTTGCCTTACTACCGGAAGTCAACATTTGTTGATTTCAACTCCCAGAATTCCTCAGCTAGTCATGCTGGCTGGGAAATTCTGGGAGTTGAAGTCCACAAGTCTTAAAATTGCCAAGTTTGGAGTTTCCTGCTTTAAATGGTCACTAAATGAACTGTTGTAAATCAAGGACTGTGTTTAAGAATTCTTAGCAAAAATGTGTGATGCCTAATGAGTCATGAGCATTCTGCATAGGGCCAATGAGAACTATGGATAGATAATTCTCTGGGATTATCTGATAAACCTCAAACTGATCAGAGATTAAGACTTATGAGTCACACTAGACTTCCTCAGTCTAGTGGGGATGATGGGAGCTGTCACCTAGTACATTAAGAGATCACCATGATATGGATAGCTGGTCTAGTCTCTCTTTCTGTGATCACAGAAAGCCCTTCTCTAAGTAAAATGTGGGGGTTTTCTTTCCAATCCTCCCTGCATGTTCTGATATTTTCTTGGAAGAAATATCCATCTGGTTCAGTTCCAAGCTGGGAGAAAAGCACTGGAAATATGGAGGCTGATTAGAAAGATGGTTTATTGATGAAGCAGAAGCACCAAGCACATGGCTCTGGATAGCTGACTACATGGAGTTGCAAGTGAGAGTTATTTATACCTCCTCTTGGGATTTGAACTTGAGCTTCCTGTTCCTGTGCAAGAACATGTGTTCTATTGGCTGATGTCAGACTCCCATGGGACTATGCAGGGATCATAACTGAGGTTGTCTGAGCTCCCAGGTTTGGTTGAAGCTTGCTAGGTGATGCAATGTCCTTAGGAGATTGCAATGCAGTGGGTTCTGTGTCTTCTGCTAAATGTCCTGAAGGGCCTATGTCCTGAAGGGCCATGTCTTAATCCCATCAAACCTGGAACTGAAGGTCTTTTATCTTATACCCGTGTTTCTCATAATAAGGCCGGGTCTTATTTTTTTTTGAGCCCCGAAAAAATGGCTAGGCTGTCTTTTCGGGGATGACTTAATTCCCCCACCCTTGCATCTTTGGGCGGGTGGCAACAGCTTGGATGTTGACCTCGGCATTGGTGGGGCACTCAACGTTGGTTGACCTCGGTGGGGTCAACACAGGCAGCACCATATCCAGGCATACAACAAAAGTACTTCCTAATGACAAGCCCCCCCGAACATTCCCCCCCATTTCGCATATTTTAATATAGGCCTTAATTTGGGGGGAGGGGCTTAATTTCATTTCGTGCCTATAAAACATGCTGGGACTTCTTATTGGGGGAGGCCGTATTGTTGGAGAAACAGGGTAGATAGGATGGCCCAGTCCTTCTAGGGCAATTAAGAAAGGTGGGAGCTGCTTTCCAAGAGCATGTTTCTCCTTTAAGGAAATATAATACTCTGCATTTTTTAATATTCCCTAAAATATTTTATTCTTCTGGGAGGGAATGGCTTCCCACCATCTAATGATAAGTTTTGTTTCTCTTGTGGACACATGACCGAAATAAATAGGGAAGTCAGAATTGGTGACAGCTTCACTACAAATTAGTGTCACATGCTTGTCAATTTATGAATGTTAAGGCCAAACACCACAATTACTTAATGCCACAGAAGCCTCTGGTATGCTGACAAAGATTAAGCACTCTATAGCACTAGCTGAAATACAAGAGATCATGCTTTTTTCAGTCAATATTACTATAGTTTGAGAAAGAGCTAGGAAAAGCCTTTTCTCCAGAGATAAGAATACAGTATCATTATGACTACACATAGTCAATATACTAGCTGTTATGAGGTCAACATATCCAGGCAAATAACTTACACATGTTTAGTAAAGTACACATGTTTGGGAAAGTAATATTTAATTCTTGTTTCTTGGGGAAAAAATAGAGACAGTGCCTTTAAAAAAATAATCTTGTTAGATTTCATAATCCAAAATTAACAAAAAGTAGTTTATTATTATCTTTATTGTCAAAGTACAGCATGTGTACAATGAGATTGGCTGAGCCTCCTTTCATTCACCCCCCCCCCAACACAACTCACAGTGAGGACAGAAGTCCCTAACCCAGTCCCAATCTTGTTTTTCTTTTCTTTTCTAGTTTTGTACACCACCCAAGTCTACTGGAATTGAGCAGCCCATCAACTTGTTCAGTTAGTGAGAAATACAAAGTTCTGCATTCAGAAACAAATACAAAACAGGTAATACCTGGCTTAGTTAAGGTACTGGGGAGAAAAGAACTGTAGGATGATCTGAAAAACCACAAATTAAATGTGGGCCATGTCACAGCAACCAAAAGCATTAATGTAATCTTGGCCTACATAAAGAGAAATGCAATATCAACATCACAGCCCACATCTATAATACAGGCAGTGCTCAATGTACATCAGTTCATTTAGTGACCATTTGAAGTTACAAGAGGACTGAAAAATGTGACTTATAACCGTTTTTCACACTTACGACCTTTGCAGCATTCCCATGTGATCAAAATTCAGATGCTTGGCAACTGGTTCATATTTAAGACAGTGGATCGCCTTTCACGACCTTCTGACAAGCAAAGTCAACGGGGAAGCCAGATCATTTAACAACCATGTTATGAACTTAATAGCTGCAGTGATTCACTTAACAACCATGGTAAGAAGTCATAAAATGGGGCAAAACTCACTTAACAACATAAATGTTGGGCTCCATTGCAGTCATAAGTTGAGGACTACCTGCACTGTGTCCAGTTGCCCCAGTACCAAAGGTCAGATAAGGAACTGGCAAACATGCAAAGAAAAGCAACAAAATGTTAAAGGACTTGCAGTTAAATCCTACCAATCTAATTAATTGCAATTTAACCACTGCAGTAAAATATATCAATCCAATTAATTACAATTTAACCAATTTTAGTCAAATCCTACCCTTCCAATTATAGTTTAACCAATTTTAGTTAAATCCTACCCATCTAATTAATTACAATTTAACCAATTTTTGTTAAATCTTATCCATCTAATTAGTTAGTAGCAATTTAACCAATCAGTTAAATCCTGCCAATCCTCCTTTAGCCCCAGCGTTTTGCGAAATGGGCCACTTTAAGACAGGTGGTTTTCAATCCCCAGAATTCCCCAGCCATTTTCTCCAATTTTTTTTTTTTGGGGGGGGGGGGGAATTCTAAGAGCCGAAGTTCACCCATCTGAAAAGTGGCCACATTTGAAAAGCCCCGGGCTAAAGAAGCTTCCTAGGCAATTATCTTGGAGAAGAAAAGACACAAGCTTTTGGTGGAAGCTTTTCCGGCCTTCTTTTTTCTTTCCCATGCGCGACTCACTCTGGAAACAGAAACGGAGCGCGCGCACGAGCGGGTTGCCTTTTTTTCTGTTTAAATTGAAGATTCGAACTCTGGGGCGGAATCTCCATGGGGACCGTCAATTATGGTTGAAAGGGCGGGGCGTTCTCCAGAAGAGGTGAAGCGATTGGTTAGGAGGAGCAATGGGGAACTTCGACCCGTCCAATGGGAGAGCAGACGTTCCCTCACGTAAACTCCTCGGATCGTACTATAAAACAGTGGAAGAGGCGAACCAATTAACACCCGCGGTTCATGATCACAGAAGCTAGATCTTTTCAAACGCCTGTGCCACCTTGAGCGAAAGAGCGGAGGGGGGGGGGGNTTCGGGACAAACTGGGAACTGCCTGCAAAAAGCAGCCAATAGGGAGACGCAGAGATAGTCACGGGAGGAAGTGGGGGGGGGGAACTGCGAAAAAAACGAGCATCCTTCGCGTCCAATGGAAGGAAGCGGACGACACGCCGTCAGTCTCTCCCGACCAATCCGAAGCGCAGCGCTCGCTATCGCCACCAGTTTCTGGTCACATGACAGGGATCGAGACGCTTCCTTGCAGCCAATAGGATGAAGCCGTCGAGCCATCATGTGACGAGAGTAATCCGGGAGCGAGGGGAGGGGACGTGCGTACTACGGAAGCCGAAAGGGACGCGGGGCGGTTACGGGTGCAGCAACAGCAGTGATGGCTGCGGATGGTGAACGATCCCCGCTGCTGCCGGCCGAACCTGGAGATGGGAGCGGCCTCGGCTCCGGAGGTTTGGTGGGGCCAGCGGGTCTGGGGTCGGGACCCGGGTCGAGTGCTCCGGGAAAACCCAACCCACCACAAGGTGAGTCGACTGTCCTCGTTTATAGTCCCTGGAGGGCCGCTGAGAAAGGAGAGGCGGGGGGCGGAGTTGAGGAGCGGGATGGTGGGGGGGCAGACGGGCGATAGACGAGAAGGATCCTAGAGAGGAGAGGCCCTCAAGCCAGGAGGCATGGTTTGTGCCTAGGGGCGTGGCTCGGTAGGGGGTAGAATTGGGTATCTCATAAGGACAACACTTCATCTCAAGCCCTTTTGATAGGAAGATCCCTAAATTGGGGACCGGGGTGGGGCTTGCTGTTCCCTAGGCCGGGTTCTCCAACCTTAGCAACTTTAAGTCTGGCGGACTTCAACTCAACTTCAGCTTTGCTGGTTGGGGAATTCTGGGAGTTGAAGTCCGCCAGGCTTAAAGTTGCTAAGGTTGGAGATCCCCGCTCTGGGCAGAAAATCTATTTTTTGATATTACCAGTCTGGTGGCTTTTCTCAAAAGAAAGCTACTCAAAATTGCTAACAGCTGTCAGTCCCAAGTAGATCAAACCAAGAAATCAATTCGGTGCAAAGACCAAAACTGTTTTTTTTTTCCTTTAAAAAAAGATACTATCTGTAGTAACCAATCCTAACAGAATAGGGATGTACTTTATTGGCCAAGTGTGATTGGACGCACGAGGTATTTGTCTCCAATGCATAAGCTCTCAGGGTACATACCAATAACGAAGTGGTAAGTCATAGATCATAAAGCATAATAAGATAAAATCATAGACCAGGAGATACACCCATAAGACATAAGATACAAACAACAAGGGATAAACTGTAAGATACCAATAGGAGAAGGTAGTAAGAAAGATGAGAAGACGAGAAGGATAATATTGCAGCAATACAGCCCTATTATATGAGTAAATATCCTTAGGCATAAGATAGTGCTATGGGAATTAGGTGATTAGCAGAGATGGTATTGGAGGGAGGAATCTATCTCTGTGTCTAGTTATTTTGGCGTGCAATGCCCAATAGCGGCATCCTGAATGGAGAAGCTGAAACAGTTTAGGATGTAAGGAGTCTGCAGATAAAAGTAGATATTTGTAGACTACTGCCCACTTTCTCTCTTATACTAATGTGAATTATGGAAGTGGCTTCAAAAGTTTTCTCATTCCTGCTTTCATTGTTTGGATCAAAGCAGTTTTTTCATCCTGGTTGTTTTGGTATAGATCTCCCCTTTCTCCATCAAGACCATTCTCTACAGGGTTTTGCGGGTTGAAGATGAACAAATTTAAAGGCAGGAATCAAAGGGTGGTGGTGTGGTGGAGGAGAAATTTGAGGAGAATGAAATGCAGGTGAGAGATCCTGAAGGATCGAGGGGGAGGCCTGTAAACTTAGCAGCAGCACCATTGAAGGGCAGTTGAGTACTCCCTTTTCACCCTGACTCTTTCTCTCTTCCCTTACAAGGATTTTCCTCCTTCAGCAGTCTCAATGATGGGAGCCAAGCAGCCATACTGCCTGCAGAAGATCCCCCGCCATATTCCCCGATGGCATCGCCAGAGAGCGGCAGTGCTCCTATGATCACTTGCCGAGTCTGCCAGAGCCCCATCAACGTGGAGGGAAAGATGCATCAGCATGTGGTGAAATGTAGTGTTTGCAATGAGGCCACGGTGAGCACTGTCTGGGACATGGGAGGCACAGTGAAAAGATGTAAAGGCAAGAGGCAGCTGGGTGGAGTATAAGATGTGGAATATCTGCCCGCCATAGAAGAAATGTACATTTCGCAGGTCAGAAAGAAGGCTGAGAAGATATTTGCAGATCCCTCCTATCATGGGCATAATCTGATTCAATTCCTTCCCTTGGGATGGCACTATAGGGCATTGTATGCTAAGACAAGTAGACATAGGGATAGTTTCCTCCCATGTGCCATTATCTGCTGAATACCTAATTCTCACAGCTAGCAAAATACAGTGACTAAGGGTTTGGGTTTTTTTTTTGCCTAATGTGTTATGTACATCAATCCACAGGATGTGGCTGCAGGATTATTATTCCCTACATTGCTTATTTGCCCCTTTTATCAGTTGTATGCTTTAATGTTGTTATATTCTGCTGTTTTGCAAGTACACCGAGTGCTTCTGCACCTGAGACAGATTCTTTGTCTATCTAATCACACTTGGCCAAATAAAGTGCGAGTACAAATAAAAATAAGCTGACCCATGAACCAGATAGAAAGTTGGAGACAAGCAGTATTTCTCAGGGTCACTTCCCCCTGCTTGGTTACCTTCAACTCAATTCCACAACAGCAAACTCAGGCCCCCTGCCAGATGCTAGCGAATCAAAGAGAAAGGGAGGTTTGTATTTCTGTAGTTCTGGCCAGATGTTGCAAATATGTAGGCTTTTTTTTAATAGTGACGATTTCCTTAAAAAAACCTGGATTGCGAAAGAGTAAGCCACAACTGCAAATCTGCTGACCTGGCTTGCGGACTGAGTACTTGTGTTAGCTTTCAGGCAGAATCTTCAGTCCCTTGAGAGCTGTTGGTGCTCAAGTCAGCATAGTCAATACTGAGATCTGGGGCCTGACTGCACAAAGTCAGAGTCTGCACAAACTATCCTTGGCTCCAATTTCTTGAGAAAGCATAATTTTATTAGAAATCAAGTATGTTGCAGTAATGCATGGTCAGAAGGAAGAATCTTGCCACCAAAATCCCTAGCTTCAACTTTTTTTTCTCCCTTAACTGCCTCACATTGCTTCCCATCTCCCTCCACCCCCCCCCATCCCCCAAATCTAATCAGGTTGGAGAAAGATGTTTTCAGAACAGTCATTTCAAGTGTAGGTTGGTATGCAGCTGGTTCTTCTCCCAGCTGGGCGACCTTGAAGCATCATCTCAGGGAGATAACAGCAGTTAAAACTTACACTTTCTCCCTTCAAGCTGCCTCCTTCCCTTCTACCCTCCCCAGAGTTCATGGCTATCAAGATAACAAAAACAATGCAGAACACTTCAGGTATAAAATATTCTGTGGAAAATGCTTCCTCTAAAACTGGGAACTTGTCCTAGAACTCATTTCCTGTTTTGGTTTCTTTTCTGTTACTGGTTTCTCAGTCTTCTGAAAATATAAATCTAAAAAATAGCATTGCCCATCTGCAATAGATTTCATTTCCTGCAGCTGCGGATAGCATAAAACTGAAAGACTAGTTTCTAGGGATCCCCTGAATAATCTAAAATCTGATTCAATATTTTGAGTAGTTTGAGATAATGTCATCCTGAATTTTACTCTGATGTTTTCCCTTTCGCCTCCCATAAAAGCTTGTTCGGAAGCCTTTTTATCTTAGCTTCTCAGAATAAGGCATCATGGACAGACAAGCTTAAAAAAACAAATGAATTTCTTTTGGAGTCCAAGATACAACTTTAGATTTGCAAGTTGTTCAGTGTGCAATTGTCAATTGTGCTTTATCTTTGTCCTCGCCCTACCCAGAGTTACCTTTGACATAAGGAACTTGCCTATTAAGATTGCAATGATAATCAAACATGTTTGAGAAGGGCCCTACCCTTTCCACATTCCTTGTCAATCTTCCCTTCTGCTGCTTTTATGTATTACATTGGAAGCCCTCTGTCTGAAAAAAATATTTTTTGGTGTAAAATAAGTGTCTTCTGAATGCCACATTTTTATTACTCTGTTTCCTGAAATGTACACTTCATCCAAGGTTAGGTTTATCTAGCCCAGCTTTTCTTCTTCAAATTAGCAGTAGCTCAGCTTCTTGAGCATGATTCTAGCAACAATACTTCATTTTTTAAGTTATGAAAAACAAAGATAACACAGAATATCCTGTGTAGAAAAATGTACATTTATTAATTTGCAACTAAATTTTGATAGGATGTCCTGTGCTTTGTTCAGAAAAAAAAAAGCAAAATACAAAATAGTTTCTAGACTGTTTTCCCAATTTAACCAAACCATTTAAACCTGTTGCCCATTGCAACTGTTGGTTACTTGTTTTTTTATATGTATTAATTCAGTTTAAATAATTATAGATGCCTTGTGATGAATGAGAGTGTCACCAGTAAACTTGGTTCAATGCCTGGCAGATGGATTAGATTATTTGCCTTCTTTTGACCTTTCTTCTTAAACCAGGAAACATATTCAACTTGTTTAACTTTCAAAAATGTTCTTTTGTCCTTCTACAGCCAATTAAAAATGCCCCGCCTGGTAAGAAGTACGTCAGATGCCCTTGCAACTGTCTTTTGATCTGCAAAGTTACCTCACAACGCATTGCCTGTCCACGGATATATTGGTAAGGAGTGGGGAAGGGAATTATATAGTTATGTTCTTCAAGATGTTTTAATATTGGATCAAAAATAACTTTCCAAACTTTCTTACTCTCCCTACATATAACATTTTATGGGGAAAACAGAAACAAGAAGAGGAAAAATAAAATTGAAAGGAAATAAGAGCTATTTATGTGTATTTGTTAATTCAAAGTATTTGTATGCTGTTATAATCACAAATTACTCTTGGTGGCTCACATAAATATACGTAAATTGAATTTTTTATTGTCTTTGTATGTATTTATGCAGTATCAATACACCGAAATTCAAACTTCCAGAGACCAGACTCAACATGCACACACACAATCCCCAAACACCTCCCCACCTTCCAAAATTCCCCACCTCCTAAAAACACACAAGCACCCACAAAATAAGCTAAATAAAAACTAAAGCTAAATAAAACTAAGTATGGGTACTCTAAATAATGAATTGACTTTTATACATTTAAATAATTTATGCCAGTAAATGTATTGGTATCAACAACAATCATCATGGCATAGCATATAAACTAAAATGAAAAATTTAGTCTTATCAAATTACAAAGAAAGGTATCCTTATTTAACAAATCAAGATTTAAATGCTAAAAGTTATAAAACCCTAATTTCAGATGTAGAACAAGAACATGGCTAGAATTGTAGTCCAAAAATGTAACCTGCTGAGAGTCATTGAATTGGAAGGACCCTTGGATGTCTTCTAGTCTAAACCACTCCCCACCCCCACTCAAGCAGGAGAGCCTATACCATTCCAGACAAATGGCTGCCCTCCAGGACATGTTTTTCAACCTTTCTTGGCAACTTGAGATTGTCTGGACTTCAACTCTCAGAGTTCCCCAGTCAGGGTTTCTGGGAGTTGAAGTCCACACATTTTCAAGTTGCCAAGGATGAGCAACATTGCTCCAAGGCCACCTTGGGTTCCATTAGAATACAGAATAATAGAGTTAGAAGAGATCTTCGAGATCTTCTAGCCTAACCCCACCCCAGCTCATGCAGAAGACTATTGAGATGAGCATCCTGTAGAAATTGAATAAATAATAAATAAACAAAAATGGGTTTTGTACAAAATTGTAAGCCAGATTTATTTCCTAAATTCAAGGTAATCATGCAAATTCTTCTACTGAAGAAATTTTTACATTACTTTCCAATTTCAAATGCAGAGCATCTTATCAACTGTGAGCACGTATAAAGATAATTTAGCAAATATTGTAAAAATATGAGGTTTAATAATATTCAGTAGAAAGTAGGCAGATTGAGAAAAGAAGTAGATGTAGAAGGATACACAATTACCTTGTATTGGGAAAATATGGCTTACAGTTTTATATGGCAACAATTTTTTTAATTTATTTGTACTTATTCAATTTCTACAGGATGCTCATCTCAATGGTCTCCTTGTTGAGCATGGAGTTGGAATAGAAAACCTCCAAGGTCCCGTCCAACTCCATTATTCTGTATTCGAAAGGTACCCAAGTCAAAAAGTGGGTTTATTTTCACAAAGTTATAAATGTAGCAGTTTTCCAAAATAGTTGGGCTTAACAATCTATGCTGCCAAATATGGGAGTAATACATCAAAGTTTTGCACTCGTGAAAAAAGCACGTATTTCTTCATCACTGCAAAACTTTTATGTTTTTGGAGAAAAATGGGTGTGTGTGTGTGAGAGAGAGAGAGAGAGATAGTTAGGTCTTTTGAATCCTGAAATCATCTTAGCAAGGTGAAGAAGAATAGCATTTAGGGGACGTGGTTTGATCCAATGTGGGTAGGGTTCTGTTTTCTGAAGAACTGGAAAACAAAGATGCAGATTGGAATAATCAAGCTTAAAATGTGGCCTTTGTGGAGGAAAAAAAACATGCCCAGATAGAGAAGGAAAGCAGGATTCTCCCTCTATCTTCATTATTTGAATCTGGTTTTATTTGAATCTGGTTTTTTGCCCCTTTGAAGAGGGTGTTTATGTTTAGATAATAAAAACACTGGTTGCCCTGATGAAACCAGAAAAAACTGGTTGATAAACCCAGACGTTGGCATGTTGAAGGGCTTTCTTTGAATTGAGAGGTTAGTTGTCCATGCTGGATTTGGACCTGAGTTTAAAAATTATATATATGAGGGACTGTTTAAATCCAAAATCAACTTTATTCCTCCGTGATGGCAAAGGGGTGGAGTTATGCTGGCTTGAAAATAGGTGTTTGGTGGAGCCAGGTAGACTGACAAGAAGAATAATCTAAATCTCTTTTCTCCCTCTGTTTTCTACCCAGTAAAAGGGTCATAAACCTAGGCCCCGTTCACCCTGGCCCTCCGAGTCCTGAGCCTCAGCCCGTAGGTGTGCGTGTCAATTGCGGCCACTGCGAAAATAATTTCCTGGTAAGGGCACTGCGGAGGAAGGGATTGGGGGGGGAAAAAGTTAGGCTTATTTGTTCCAGGCTCACCTTTGGGTGGTGTTTGGAGACCCGTTATTGGAAGAAAATTATAAACTTACAAATTCTGATTTGAGCCCAAACAAGCCAGTCTTGTTGCAAACTGGCCTTGGAGTGCAAAGTGGATACAAAAGCACAGTTCAATTGGCTGAAGTTCAGTTGGCTGAAATTGACACTAATTGGGCTCTCACCTGCAAATATCTCCAGGTGAGTGGTTTTCAATAAGTTACAGGTAGTCAGTCCTCCCCTTAACAATCACAGTTGAGTCCAAAATTTATGTTGCTAAGCGAGAAACTTGCCATGTGAGTTTTGCCTCTGAAGTTGTTAAAGGTGCAAGTTGTTAAGTGAATTTGGCTTCCCCGTTGCTTGTCAGAAGGTCGCGAAAGTGAATCACATGACACCAGAACACTACAACCGTCATAAATAGGAACCAGTTATCAAGCATCAGGATTTTGATCACATGACACATGGGGATGCTGCAATGGTCATAAGTGTGAAAAATGGCCACCAGTCACTTTTTTCCTGAGCCTTCGTAACTTCCAGTGGTCTCTAAATGAACTGTTGTAAGTCAAGGGTTTGATATTTGGAGGAGCACTGAGCGCGACTCCTTAAAAAATACGAGCCTATTTGTGGCAGGTAAGTGTGACTCTGGTCGGGTTCTCCTTCTCGTCCTTCCTAAGACTTTCTCTCTTTCTCTTTTGTCTTTCCAGTGGACAGAATTCACCGATCGTACTTTAGCCCGATGCCCGCACTGCCGTAAAGTGTGAGTTACTCTTGGGAAGGAATTGGGCCCGGAGGAAGAAGAAGAGGAGGAGAAGCACTCACAGAATGTTCTCTCAAGTTTGCGTTGACCGTACCTAGATATTAGTAACTGGAATGGGGGAGGGAACTTATTACTGTTTGGGGGTTCAGCTTCAAAGAGAGCTAGGAAGATGAATCCTCTTTCCCCCTTGCTGGAGAAGAGATCTACTGCCTAGATAGACAAAGCCTCTTTCTCTGCCAAAATTCTGAATTCTTGTGGGGGGGGCAGGAACTTTGTGAGAATTACTCTGGATACTTGACATACTGTTCCTACTCTTTGTACCCTCAGCTCCTCCATCGGGCGCCGCTATCCAAGGAAACGGTGCTTCTGCTGTCTTCTGTTGGGCATGCTGATGGCCGTGACCGCAACGGGTTTGGCCGTGAGTCTGAGAGAGGGGCATCTAGCTAGGGCTGGGGGTGGGGTGTATGTCTCAAAATGAGTGTGATTAGGATGAGACCATTAAAGATGGCCATGCCTGGTTGATACTTGGAAATCCCAGGGCTTTGGGTTAGAATGAGAAGGTTAAAAAAAGTGGAAGAATGTAAGAGACAAACTCCATTGATCTTGCTGCCAAGAAGCCTACAGAGATGTGTCCAAGGTCAGTCTTGACCTGAGGCCACTTTTTTCCATAGCAGAGAGGCAACATGAACATGGCACTCAATACCTGAAATCAAAAAACGTTCAATACTAGATATCTAGAAGAAGCACAGCTCTTCCCACTTCGGCTTATACCTAAGTCAGTGTCCGGTTTGAAATGATGGTTATTTAGTAAAGGGATGGACCTTTTGTGATGACAAGCTTTCTGCAACTCTCACATTTCCACTTTAAAGCTCAAGGAATATTTCCTCCTCCTGCCCTAAAGGAACCCTTACGTACCATTTCATTATGCAAGTATTTGTTCAGAATAAAAGAAGCAATGTTAATATTAAAGAGTATACCAAACTGAGGTCCTGAATACAGGTAGTCCTTGACTTAACGACCACAATTGAGCCCAGAATTAATGTTGTTACATGAGAAATTTGTGAAGTGAGTTTTGTCCCATTTTAAGACTGGTCTTGCCAGATTTTTTAAGTGAAACACTAATATTGTGAAACGAGTAAAATGGTTGTTAGATGAATCTGGCTTCCCCATTGACTTTGCTTATCAGAAGGCTGCAAAAGGAGATCACTGGTCACTGCAACCATCATAAATACAAAGCAGTGATCAAACATCCAAATGTAAAATCACATTGATTAATATTCAGGGATGCTGCCGTGGTTATAAGTGTGAAAAAATATGCCATTTAACTTTGAATGGGGTCACTAAAGGAACTGCTGTAAATGGAGGACTACCTGTAGCACCAGTGTCCAAGGTCTCTCTTGAAAGGAAGACAAGTAGTAAAGTTTGGAAGGAGCAGCTTCTTTCCCTATTTAGAACCCAGTTCCAGGAGGCTGAATCTGAATAGGTTCATTCTGATAAAAAGAAAAAAGGGAGGGTTATGCATCTAATACAGAAAATTCACCATCATGACTCCCCAACCTTCAGCACTTGGAGACAAAATTGGAGACATTTTGTGGTTCGGGCTGGAACAAAAGGTTGCTGAACCCAAAGTTCTATTGAACAAACAAACGCACTTCTCTTTTATAGTAAGTCTATTAAGCTGTTTTATTGTGAAGTTGATTTCTGACTCTTCTTTTGTTTTCTAGTTTGGTACCTGGAAACAAGCCCAGCAGTACAGGGGTGTCTATGCTGCCTGGGGTGTGGTGATTTTCCTGGCTTTGGTTTTCCTTGGCCGAGCTATGTACTGGGCCTGCATGAGGGTCAGCCACCCCATCCAGAACTTCTCGTGAGCCTCTCCAAGCTCCTCTTAGTTTCCCACTGCTACTCGACCGCCTCTTCCTCCAGGGACCCAGGGCCCGTACCCTCCCCTCCGCTTCCATTTGAAGTTGGGTCTGCCATGCCACCTTCTTGCTGTGCCCATTCCCAGTGTCATCATCTGAGTAACTGTGGGACAACCCTGATACCTACCAGTCTTCTTCCATCTCTGTTCCTCTGAGCCAGGATTGATGGCAAAAGAAAGTACAATTTTGACTCCAAAGGAGTCGAAGGCCCAGTTCTGTTGGGTTCTTCCAATCCCGGGAGGAGGGAAGGGGGACAAAGTTCCTGTGGATCCTGCAAATAAACAGAACACTAATTGTTCCTAAAAGAAAAACTTGGACGCAGCTGGATGGTTTGGGATCAGACCAGTGGCAGCTGCTCCTGTGATATTTGGAGATGGCCCAGCCCAAACAGCGGAACCCATTGAGATAACACTACAGGTCTTCAGTGGGGGCACTTCAGAAGATGGTGTCCAGGACTCTGTTCTCAGCTCCCATCAGAGGCTGCTTAAGAACCTTTTTCTAGTCGAGAGGGGAAGGCAGAGGAGCATCGAGGAATTGCTGCTGTATTGATTTTTCTTGTTTTTTTCAGTCATCGTGTGGTCTGTAATGTAGGGGGTAGCTAAAAAATGCAAGGGTCGAGATCGTTTCCACAATCCTCAAATGTGAAGGTGCCCCAGAGAATGAGAGAAGGCCGTTTCATAAAGGATTAGTACCAAAGCCCCAGGATTGGCGGGGGGGGGGAGGGCATAGATGTTCGTTTAATGAATTTTGACTCTCATCTCCTCCTTTCTATGATCTCCAATATGAGATCCAGAAGTCTTCTGCTAAAGAAATTTAGGTACATTTAACTGGGGCTCATTTCTGCTTTGGTTTCTTAATATTTGCACATTCCTTGAAGGAGCCACTTCCCTGTTTCTTCTCCAACAACCCAAACTCTGTTTTCAGTGGGGGCAAGATGAGAGCAGCCTTAGGGACCAGCACGTCTCTCTTTGAAGAGCCCTTTCAAGCCATAGCTGTTTTGGTTTTGGTTTTTTTTCCTGTTCAAAAGGTTGAAGGGAGAACTGCTGCCAACACCACCTGCAGTTGATTGAAAGTGCTTGGGGGGATTTATTTCAACCTTGAATTGAGGTGCAGATTCCCCCTTATGAGAAGTCTCTTCTTCCAGAGCCTACTAAATCAGATTTTCATCCCTTCTTTTGTCTTACTAGTTGATGATATAGACCGAAGGGAGAGGAAATGGTGCATGCACTGTCGTACAAAGGAAAATATTCCCTGAGTCATGCAGCAAACAGATATTCCACTTAGGGAAACATCTCAATCCTGGTACGAACCTGGCTTGATTTTTCTCAGTGCGAGTCGTCTACCCCAGTCTTCCCTCTTCTTGCACCTCCATGGCATCCAGCTTATAGCCCTAAACCTGTTGCAGCTTGTATATAAGGAGTAAAATGTACATAGAACTATTTAAGATAACTTTCCTCCGTGTTGGCTGCCTGCCTGCGCGCTTGCACCGTATGTCTGTCTTTTTTTCAGCCATGATTGAACATGTCTATCATCCTTTTCCTTCTCTTCCACAGGCACATTTGGATGGTTGTAAATAAACAAAAAATAACTATTCTGTGAATTGGATGACTGTAAATAAAGCAGCTATTCCATAACTGACTTAATTGGACAGGAAGATGCAGTCGTGTGGTTTTTCAGAATAAGCCATTTTAAGGGGGATGAAATTTATTTCCTTCAATTAAGAGTTGATTTTGACCAAATGTCCTTTGATTAAAGGAGGAAATTCCTTTGATTAAGAGTCAGTTTGATTAAATGTATTTCGGTTGGAGGAAATTCCTGAACAGTTGCTTAAAATGGGCCACTATACAAATCGTTTACATAACTTAATTAAAAAACGGCAAAATGGGTTTCTTTGTGTAATTTAATCCAGTGTTCTGTTCTGGTGTCAGCAAGGCTCATTGACATGAATCAGTTGTAGCTCTGATATCATTTCCTTCATCTTCCAGGTCCTCCACTAATCCATGGATTATCATCTCGCAAATGTTAATCCATCTTTGATGCAGATATACCAAGAGGTTAAAAACATAGAATTTAGACAACCAAATCATGTTAGATGCATTCCAGTGGGGTTGGTTTGCTTCACATCTTGTATTGCTGGCTTCTCGGTGAAGTTTAGACATTCTTCCCAGTTGGACTTGCCTGAGGACCCTTCCCAGGTTAAATCTAAAAAACTTTTTTTCCTTCCCTGTGAAAGTGATTCCCAGGGTTACTGAGTTTTTTTTTTTTTTAAGACAGTGAGCAACTTAACGGGAAATTAGCTTAACTTGGAATGGGGCAATATTTAGCACAGGCTTAAGGTACTTTGGGGGATGTTCCTGGGACATGTAATAGCAATAGCTATATAGTTATACACTGCTTCTTCATGCTTTACAGCTCTCTAAGCAGTAAACAGTCAGCATATTGCCCTCAACAATCTATGTCCTCATTGCACTGACCTTGGAAGAAAGGAAGGCTGAGTCAACCTTGAGCAGGTCAGGATTGAACTGGCAGAATTAGCCTGCAATACATTCTAACCACTGCGCCACCACAGCTTTTCCTAGAGGGCTTCCAACTGTCCAAATACAGAAATGAGTACTTTAGCCAATATTGGGCAAATGGATAAGGGACTGTGATGGCTTAGTGGCTAAAGACACTGAGCTTGTCAGCTGAAAAAGGTTTAAAAGCACTGTGTGACAAGATGAACTCCCAACTTTGCCCCAGCTGCTTCCCACCTACCATGTGTACCCAAAAGGAAAATAAGCCCTAGCATGGTTTTTCCGGATACTTGTAATATAAGCCCTACTCTTAAAATAAGTGCCAATTAAGACTGTCGACCAGACATGTGTTTTATTACTGTCTTTTCCCCCAAAATAAGACCTAATTGGAAAATAAGCCCTAAGGCATCTTTTGGAGCAAAAATTTAAGGCCCAGTGTTATTTTTGTGGAAACATGGTAGCAGTTCAAAAGCATGCAAATGTCAGTAGATAAGATAGGTATGACCTATCTTATCTAACCTATCTAAGATCACTATGGGCAATGCTGGCTTCCAAAGTAGGAAATGGAGATGAGCATCATCCAATAGAGTAGATAGGACCAGACAGAGAAAGCTTTATCTTTAAGGAAATGGATGCACATGAATGCATACTTGGTTTAAAGGTAAATCATGACCTGTCAGCTCTCCATTATTGGAAATAAAAAGCCTGTTGTGAAGAGCAGAGTATGTAATTACCAAAGTTATTGTGAAAACCATCTCGGATTGGAAATTCTTCCCTTCCACTTTGACCATCAGGTGGAGATAAAATTTAAAGTTAAAGGAAATCATTGCTTACTTAAAAGGCCACACACTGAAATTGTTAACGGATAGCGTTCTGGACAGAAAATGAGACAAGATCAATGAATTTATCTTTTACGAAAGGGAAGTTTAATGTTTTCTGGGAAATCAAAATACATCTTGGTGAATTACACCTTTCTCAAAGCAGTGCAAAGGGGGAAGGTGAGGGAGGAAAGCTTTTTAATGAGCAATACTCAAAATAAGGACAAAATTAACATCTGGAGAACAACAGCCGTTGGAGTAATGCCCCCACTTAGTCTCCCCTTTTCTCATTTTTTTTCAAACATGAGAAAACAAGACACCAGTATGATCTTTGCTATCTCAGGAATCAATGGATGCTTTTAATAGCTTGCACCTCCCTGCTCCAGCCCCACCTTTTAAGCCAGAGGTGGGGAATGATGGCTCCTTTATGATTGTGGGCTTCAATTCCCAGAATTCCTGAGCTAGTATAGCTCATAAAAAGGCTATAGTTCCCCACCTCTGTTTTAAACCATTAAACTTCTCTAGAGAACTTGTGTAGGCAGAGGAACCCCAAAGCAAAATCTTATTTCCAATTAACCCCCAAATGGCCCCATTTGAAAGACAAACATTTACACTGAAGGAACCATTATTAACAGCCTGGGATGGGCCTACTTTATGGAACAGAATTCAAATCCTGAGTCTGGGGCAGTGTTTCTCAACTTTGGTGACCTTCAGATGTGTTGACTTCAACTCTCAGAGTTCCCACCCAGTCAGCCACCCAGAATTATGGGAGTTGGAAGTTCACAAGTCTGAAAGCTGCCATGGTTGAAAAACACTGCTCCAAAATTAGGGTTGAGTAGTCATGGACATAATTTTAGCTCCGATTTTCTTTTCCCACTCAAGCTATAATAATAAGCTTGGGGCTTTCCTCTGCATGTAACCCTCTGTTACACGGCCACATAGAGGGTGATGGGACAGTGGTCACTCCCCAAGACTGAGGAGCGGATCTTGCTGTCACACAGCCCTTCCAGAAGCCCTGTGGAGATGACAAAATAATCAAGCCGCCATCCCACATTCTTAGCCCGGGCATTCATCATGTATGTCCAGAAAGTGTAGGCATGGGGGGTGTCAGGGTAGAGATGTCGGAAAGTGTCGACAAAGCCAGCTTCCAGCAGTTGGGTGAAACCAGCCCGTTCTTCTGGAGTGAAGCCAGCATTCTTCTTATTCCCCTTGGGGTTCTTCAGATCAATCTCCTGGTGGGCTACGTTGAGGTCCCCACACAGGATAAGGGGCTTACGGGCAGCCAGGCCTTCTAGGTAAGAGCGGAAGGCCTCATCCCAGCGCTGGCGGTATTCCAGGCGCACCAGTCCCCGACCGGCATTGGGCACATAGGCGGTCACCAGAAAGTAGGAGGGGAACTCTGCTGTGATCACCCGGCCTTCTTTGTCATGCTCTTCCTCACCTGTAGCGACAATGCAGAAACAGATCCAAGATCAATGTTGACTTTGAACAAGCCTGATCGGAACTGAAGATGTTCAGTTCCAGCTTTTCCCAGTCTGGTGTCATCCACCTGAGAGCTCCCTGGCTTTCTATTATAAATAGTTCTGGACTTACGACCACACATTTCTGTTGTTAAGTGAGACACTTGTTGAGTGGGCTTCACCCCGTTTTTACGATGAGCCACACAGTTGTTACATGAATCACTGCAATTGGTAAGTTAGTAACTCAGTTGTTAAGTGAATCTGGCTTCTCCACCAACTTTGCCTATTAGGTGGTCACAAAAGGGGACCATATGATCTTGGGATACAGTGACGGTCGTTAAGTATGAACCGGTGGCTAAGTACCTGAAATTTGATCACATGACCATGGGGATGCTACAAAGGTCATAACTGAAAAATGGCGATAAGTCATTTTTTCACTATTGTTGTAACTTTAAATGGTCACTGAATAAACAGTTCTAAGTCAGGGACTACATGTAATTTATATCCTGTATTTATTATTTTTATGAATTACTCAGGGCGGCAAACATACAAGTAGCCCTCAACATAAAGATTGAATTCATTTAGTAACCATTCAAAGTTACAATGGCACCGAAAAAGGTGACTTATGACCATTTTTCGCACTTACAACCGTTGCAGCATCCCTGTGGTCACGTGATCAAAATTCAGACGTAGGGGCACTGACTCTTGTTTATGACGGTTGCAGTGTCCCGGAGTTGGCCACCTGAGGAGCAAAATTCATGAGGAAGCCTGATTCACTTAACAACCGGGTTACTAACTTATCAACTGCAATGATTCACTTAACAAATGATGCAAAAAACGGGGGGTGGGGAGACTGACCCGTCACTCAGTTGGCTTTGGCTAAGAAGGAGCTTGAACTCAAGAATTTCCTACTTTCTAGCTTGGTGCCTTCACCACTAGACCAAGCTGGCTTTAAGAATGGCTATTTCAATGGGAATTCTAGGAGTTAAGAATTTAACTGCATTATAGCAAGGACAACAGGCTGCAAAGAGTCTTGTATTTGCTGGAGAAAGAACAGGCCAAGTTCTTGACTCCTGCAAGCATATAGAAATAACAATGCTCATGAATATTAATAAATGGACATTACTATATCAACAACGAGCTCTATACCCGTGCTCTGCTATGAAACTATGTGATTGGGCTTAGTTTTTCGGGAGGAAAATAAGTGTGGGGGGGCTGGAATTGTGCCTTTACTTACCAGCATCTATTGGTATTCATCCGGATAGGGTCTTGTCAGTGTGTGAGAGAGTTGAGGGAAGTTTGGAAACTGAAACAGTATTTGCCATGTGAGCAAGAAGGAGACAGCAAGGAGCCTGGGATTGGCTCAGCTCAACTGTTCTGTACTAAAGCTGCTTGGTGCTGTGAAACTGAAAGTGAAACTCTTCTCTGCTTGTGTTTTGCATTTGGAACAGATTTCTTTTCAGGTGGGGAGGGGGAGTAGAAAGCCTTAGCATCAAAGCATGTTAATAATAATAATAATAATAATAATAATAATAATAATAATAATAATAATAATAATAATAACAACAACAACAACAACAACAATATACAAAATACTAATGCTGTGATCATCATTTTGAAAAAAATCCTTTCTTAGTGAGCACCTAGAAGCCAAGAGGAATATACATGTAAAATTTCAAGTTTATATAAGCTTTACAGTTCTGGAGATTATGTGATGATGCATGAGTGATATTTTGCTTTTATATATGCCATGAGATCATATTTAACTAAATCCCTAGAGGAAGGATCCAGGCGATTAAGAAAGATTCCCCCCTTGAACTGGTGAGGTAAACTGGCATTTTAAGAGAGAAGACCCGGAGTTGTGATCCTATACGGGAATTGCAGAGGTGGCTGGATGAGAACAAAATAGAACATTTTGGCCTGAATTAGAAGTGCTCGTTTGGAGAAAGGAAACAGTGCATTTCAGCATAAGAATTTTATCCAGTTTGTGAAAGATCATGGTGGCACTAACATCGTTTGGATCCGCTTTGGTGGACCAGATGGGAACACCTTACCAATATCAACAGAATTTGCCAATAAGTTCTACAGGAAAATATCAGGGTGTCTGTCCATGAACTGAAGCTCAAGGGAAAATGGAGAAAGATGCTACCAAGGAAACAATCAAGTAAAGTGAGAGGGGACAACCCCCAGCCACCTAAGGGACAGAGAACAAAACTCAGAAGAATTTTGCCTAATTTACGACGCTGTAAAAAGAGTTGGTGGGAGATTTGCATATTCAGACTTGCCAGATTCTGTTAATGTAGCTTTAGAATTAGAAGTAGCATTAGCTCATCTAGGCTTGTTTCCTGCACGGTCTTATCTGGGAAGTCTGATGGCAATTCAACCTTTTGAGAATCTGTAGAACAGGGATGTCTAATTCGATTTCATTGAGGGCTACATCAGGGTTGTGTTTGACCTCTGGAGGGGGGCATGTGGCTGGGGCGGGGGGGGATGTGACCAGCTCCACATCACTCATTGATGCTCCAATGATCCACATCACTCATTGAGGCTCCACTCATTGGCCGCAACGGCCTCCTGCCAGCAAAAATGGAGGCCAAGGAGGCCGCACATGGCCCACCCAGGCTTTATTTTCACCGGCAGAGGCACAAGAAGCCAGTCCTTTGCTGTTTCCAGGGTGGCCCTGTAGGCCAGATCTGGCCCTGCAGGCCTTGAGTTTGACACCCTCTGTAGAACATGGCACAGGCATTCTCACCAAACGGTATCTACAATAGGCCCAGCCACCTTCAAAACCTCTTTAATTGGAGAGCAATCTGGAGAGCTTGCTTTTTCACACAGGCCCTTAAGAATGCACTCTTCTATCCCAGCTTACCACTATTTACTCCCCCCCCCCCNACTATTTACCCCCCCCCCCCTGCAAGAACAGAGAGAGGTGGCTTTTTTCACCAAAGCAACAAGGATTCACTGTTTGTGCTTTTGTAGGGGATAATTCACCAGTCTAACAGGAACCAACATCCTAAAATAAGGATGGAGCAGTCCTTACCAATCCCATAGGTGACGTCCAGAGGCTTGTTCTTGGAGAGCAGGGCCACACCACTATAGCCTTCCTTGTCATTAAAACAGGCCCAAAATTTATGGGGGTATTTGGCCAGATCCTGAATGTCAGCAGGCAGCTGTTTCTCTGCACACTTTGTTTCTTGTAAGCAGAGCACATCGGGATCCTCTTCGTTCACCCACTGCAGGGAAATAAAATAAAATGAAGTAAAATTTAAATAAAATACTACAAAATAAAATAAATTTTTGACATCTCTTGGCAGCTGTTAACTCTTAGTAAAAATGGACTTTGCCGGTTGAAAGAGGTTAACACAATCTCCCAAAGGAGATGAATCTGCTAACCGATGTTATTAACTGGATGGAACATAATGGAGTGAGCTAATTCCATCACCAAAGTTTTCATTTTACACTTCCTACTACAGGTAATCATCGACTTACAACAGTTCATTTAGTGATCGTTCGAGGTTCAGTGAGGACAATTAACCAGTAAAAGAGCTTGCCTCCAGAAATCATGGGCACTCTATCACTGGAGGTTTTTAATTAGAGTCGAGACAAATCACTTACCTGAAATAATATGTCACTTGATCAAAATTCAGACCCTTGGCAACTGGCTCATATTTATGACAGTCACAGTGTCCCAGGGTTATATGACCTCCTTTTGCAATCTTCTAACAAGCAAAGTCAATGGAAGAACCGGATTCACTTAACAACCATGCTGCTAACGTAATATCTGTTGTGATTCACTGAACAACGGTGGCAAGAAATGGAATAAAACTCACTTTACAAATGTCTCACTTGCCCAAAGGCTGAAAAAAAATATTCAACAAAAATACACACTTGGATAGAAAAAATGATAAAGGAATATATAGATTTAAAACCAGAAATGTTTCTGTTGGGTTTCATACCAGAAAAATATAATAAAGGAAATATGTACTTAATACTACATGTGTTAACAACAGCTAGAATTGTATTTCCACAATACTGCAAGAACAGAGATCCCTGCAGAAGAGAATGTAATTTTAAAAAAATACTAGAATGTGCAGAAATGGACAGATTAATACTTAAAATTAAAGAGGGGGTATCTCTTAATATGGGATTCGTTCTATCAATGGTTATCAAGCAGAAACAGAAGTAGATTTTTTTAAAAAATACTAGAATGACTAATTTTGTAAAAAATAGTTTACTAAATGGATAAGTTAACATTATTGTCACTATATATTTATTATCAAAGTTATGAGATATTGTTACTATAAGAGGACTACTGTTATGAATGTTATTGTTATTATTCAAAACAACTATACCCAGACAACACACTGTTTAGATAGACATTGAAATTTTTGCTTTTTCTATAAATAAATACACTGCCAAAAAAATAAAAGGGAACACAAAAATAAGATCTGAATGAATGAAATATTCTTATTAAATACTTTGTTCATTACATAGTTGAATGTGTTGACAACAAAAAATACACAAAAATTATCAAATGGAAATCAAAATTTAGCAACCCATGGAGGTCTGGATTTGGAGTTACACTCAAAATTAAAAGGGTGAAAAAAAACACTACAGCTTGATACAACTTTTGATGGTAATGTCCTTAATAACAAGTCAAAAATGAGCTCAATAGTGTGTGTGGGCCTCCAGTGCCTGTATGAAACCTCCCTACAACACTTGGGCATGTTCCTGATGAGGTGCGGATGTCTTCTAGGGATCTCCTCCCAACCTGGACTAAAAACATCCCCCAACTCTCTGGACAGTCTGTGGTGTAGGTCTAGCATTTGTCTTGGCCCATTAGGAAGGGAACCCAGGGGCCACCAACACGCAGCATATGGTCTCACAAGGGGTCTGAGGATCCCTCTCGGTACCCTAATGGCAAGTCAGGCTACGCTCTGGCATGCGACATGGAGAGCTGTGAGGACCCTTAAAGAAATGCCACCCCAACACCAGTCTGACTGTGACCCAAGACGTCCAGCCGGTCAGATGCTGGAGGATGTTGCAGGCGCAAGAAATTCTCCATGGAGTCTCCAAGACCCTGTACGTCCTGTCACAATGTTTGCTCGAGTGTGAACTTGCTTTCATAATGTGAAGAGCACAAGGTGCCAGTGGCGAATTTGCCAATCTTGATGTTCTCTGCCAAATGCCAAACGTCCCTGCATGGTGTTGGGCTGTAAGCACAAACTCCACTGGTACCGTGCAATAAGCGCGCGCAAGACCTATAACCGAACTCATGGAGTCTGGTTTCTTGAGACTGGTTTGATGCAGCCACATGCACATTTGTGGCCCGCTGGAAGTCATTTTAACAGGGCCTGGCAGTGCCTCCTCAATGTGTCCCTCCTTGCAGACAAGAGGCGGATAGGTACAGCCCGGTACCTGATGCCGGAGTTGTGTTACCGGCTCTACGGTCCACTTTACAATCTCCTAATGTAATTGGCCTGTCTCCTGGTAGCGCGACTCCATGCTGTGGACACTATACTGACAGACAGCAGCCAAACCTTCTTGCCATAGCCTGCGCTTGAATGTGCCATTCCTGGACATGAGCTGCATTAACCTGAGCCACTTGTGTGGGTTTGTAGATTCCGTCTCATGCTACCCTAGGTGAAAGCCATCACCGCCAGCATTCAAAAAGTGACCAAACCATCAGCCAGAAAAGCATAGGAAATTGAGAAGGTGGTCTGGTGGTGACCACTGCAGAACCCCTCCTTTATTGGGGAATGTCTGCTAACTGCCTACTTTCCACCTGTTGTCTATTCCATTTGCACAACAGCATGTGAAATTGATTGTCAGTGTTGCTACCTAAGTGTAGAGTTTGATTTCACAGAAATGTGATTGAATTGGAGTTACATTGTGTTGTTTAAGTGTTCCCTTTATTTTTTGAGCAGTGTATATGCCTTGCCTAGCCACAGAAATTTTGAGCTCGGTAAATCGAGAACTACTTATATATCAGTGCCAGAGTGATACTGAGTGATAATATTTAGAGTGGCCTTCTTTGCAAAGAAGGGAGTTAACACTGCAACTGTATAATCTTTTTTTTTTTTGCCTGTGTCCTTGAGACAACTTACAATTAAACGAAGGCCACACAAATGAAGCTGTGCAAAGTCAGAAGAGATAAGGGGGATGGGAGATCCTGTTGTGTTTTCAGAGAATTATCCATCCTAACAGTCTGAAATCCTTTTTACAAACATTCTTCCGAACCTTTGGTTGACTTGGGAAGATTAAAAAATACTTTGCAAGCCTAAGAACTATTCTATCCTCAAGACAGATGTATTTAAAAACCTGCCATTCTCTTGTATTTTCCAGTGAGGAAACATTAGCTACAGACTTCACTGTAAACTAGATGCATTCTCTCCCTTGCTTGAAGAGAAAGTGATATAGAAACAACACTGCCTTGATAACTAAGCTGGCTGCTGATAGCTCCATGAGGACTGCCTGTCCCTTCTCCACTGCTGGTTACTACGGCGCAGTATTTTTATAATTGTTTTTTTTTTATGGCCTGTAACAATGCAGAGATTGTTTTCATTCGAGATCCACAATGAATTGCAACAAAAAGGCTTCGTCTAATACGAGTTCCTTCCAAATGTGTGAAATTCAGCTCCCTGGATCCTGACCCAGAATCCTGTGGGATGAAGATCTCTTTTTTAAGAATTGAAGCTCACACATCTGGAGAAGACCCAAACCAAACAGTGTCCTACAAACAGCCAAACAGGTGACAAGAAAGTGGTATTTGGCAGGCATTCTCTAAAGCACAATCCCCATGTATTGTAGTTTAGTCCAGTGGTCTTTGCAGCTTTGGCAGCCTGGCTGGGGAGGAGAGGAGAACTGGCTCACGTGAGCAATGGCCTAGCACGTGTGCCTGCTGGCATGCCACTTGCGTGAATGGAGCTGCATGTATGCATGGGTGCCGACCTGCCTCTCACATGACCCAGTTCCGAATAGGCCACAACCCGGGGTTTAGGACCCCTTGTTTAATCCTCTAGCCCAGGAGTCTCCAACCATGACAACTTTAAGACTGGTAGATTTCAACTCCGAGAATTCCTCAGCCAGCAGCTGGCAGCAGCTGGCTGAGGAATTCTGGGAGTTGAAGTCCACCAGTCTTAAAGTTGCCAAGGTTAGAGATGCCTACTATAGCCTATCAAGTCTCCCCCCAAATAAGACCATCATATTCTTTTTGCCACCAAAAACGGCACCAAGTCTTATTTTTCGGGTGGGGTGCAGATGTCGTCCACTGATTCACCTGTAAGTCACCTTTTTCAATAATGTAACTTCAAATGGTCACTAAATGAATTGTTGTAAATCAAGGACTACTAGCATATTATTTAATTAATTAAATAAAGTAATAGAATTAGATGGCCTTAGGCAAAATCCAAAAAATCAACCTGCCAAACAGCTTCCATGAAGTATTGTTGCCAATATAAGTAGTCCTTGTTTAATGACTGTTTCATGGCTATTTGAACTTACACTAGCACTGAAAGAATAATATTAGCAACCAGTCCTTCCAGGCATTGTGGTGTCCCATTGTGACATGATCACAATTTGTGACAAGCAAAATCAATGGGGAAGCCGGCACTGGGGAAGCTGAATTCCACAAACAAAATCAATGGGAAGCTGGCAGGAAGCCGGGAGTTACAATCATGTGAAGTCCTCGCTTAACAATGCCAATCAGAACTGCAGCTGCTAAACAATGTGAGAATGTGGTTTTCAGACTCATGATTATGCTGCTTAACAACTGAGTGTTTAGCCCTAATTTGCATTATTACATGAGGACCATCTATAAAATTACATGACATGCTTCATTAAGAGTCAATCTCAGTTATACTGAATTTTTACAATTCCCCCTCCCAATTTATTTTCCTGGGGATGGTGACAGTGTTTGGTGGGTGCTGTTTTCCTTCCCCCTTCTTCTAGAGTGGGCATTGGAATTTCATTTTAATGTATGCCTTTGTGCACACAGAAAAATGATAATAAAGATCATCTTAACTGGTATGTGATATCTAAATGCAGCCTTTCTTTTTATGATTTTCACTTTGAGGAAGGGTAGAGGAAAAATCACTGCCATCACGCCCTAAGTGGAAAGAACCAGCTGTAAGAAAACAAAATGGTGGAGTTTTCTCCTGGGTTACCTCCAGGCCCTTCTTCTTGAACCAGGCTCGGATGCCATCTACATTCCAGGAAGTGACCTTCAAAGTATATTTTTTGCCACTGGATGAGGTGAGCTTATCAGGGGGATCTTGGTACAGGATTGAAACATCGGCCTCTTTCTCTGGCTTTTCTCCATCTTTCTTGGACTTTTTAGACTGTGGCTCTGAGGGAAAAAGAAACAAAACACAACATTATAGGAAGGACAGGTGTTTGCTTGTTTGATGAAAATTGGACTCCACTGGAAACAGAGTGTCCTCAACTTAAAACAATTTATTTAGTGACTGTTCAAAGTTTCAGCGGCACTGGAAAAAAGTGACTTATCACATTTTTTCACACTTACGATCACTGCAAGATCCCCATGGTCACATGATCAAAATTCAGGTCCTGGGCCACTGGTTCCTATTTATGACAATTGCAGTGTTCTGGGATCATGTGGTCAGCTTTTGTGACCTTCTGACAAGCAAAGCCAATGGGGGAAGCCAGATTCACTTAACAACCATGTGACTAACTGAACAGTGGCAATGATTGAGTTAACAACTGTGGCAAGAAAGGTCACAAAATGTGGCAAAACATCTCACTCAACAAATCTCTCACTTAGCAACATCAATTTTGGGCTCAAATTTTGCACTCATAACTCAAGGACTATCTATATTCAGGTTACATTGATTTTAAAATTTGATTGCTTTAGAGACTTGGTTAATTCATTTGCAGAATGAGAGACATATTCTAACCAAGATTGGGAAAGGACAGTGAGGAAGGGAGGGAATTTTGCGGGTGGTCTTCGATTTTGGACCACAACTGAGCTCAAAATTTATGTTGCTAAGTGAGACGGCTGTCCCATTTTACAACTTTTCCTGCCACAGCTGTTAAGTAAATTACTGCAGTTCTTAAGTTAGCAACACAGTTTTAAGTGAATCTGGTTTCCCCATTTGACTTTGTCAGACAGTAGCAAAAAGGATCACATGACCTCTGGGACACTGAAATTGTCATTGATACAAACCAAGCATCCAAATTTTAATAATGTAAACCTTGGGTAAAAACCAGTCACTGTTTTCAGTAGTTATAACTTTGAACAATCACCAAAATGGTTGTAAGTTGAGAACTAGATGCATTATCTCCAAGCCTACGAGTTCTCCCACTCTCATTCCTGCTTGATCTACACTACAGTGTTTCTCACCCTTAACCGCTTTAAAATGTATGGATTTCAACTCACAGAATTCCTCTGCCTGCATGCTGGCTGAGGAATTCTGGGACTTGAAGACCACACATCTTAAAGCAGAGAAACTGCTCTTATTGTTGTCTGCTGGGCAACAGACTGTTATCTGCTGGATTTAAGCCTTGAACAAGTTTGACTGATGTAGTCCTGTCCCCATGACATGTCACAACTTTCTTGATTCACCAGAGGTGCCTTCCATTTTATTCTCTCCCTTCCTCCATTCCAAGCATCAGACAGAAGATATAAGTTAGGAAGGTTCATTATAGAGAGGCCAAAATCTCTGGTTTCACTGGAGCCAAGCCTGGCAAATTCCAATCTATGGGTCAAGGAAAAGTGCTGAAGAAATGAAAGGCCAGTCAACAAAGAATGGGACTTGGGAAGGTCAAAAAGCACCAAGAAGGATCCGGGGTCCAAAGGATGACATGCTATAAGGCAGAGGAGAACCCCCCATTGCCAAATCAACCCCAGTTTTAATGCTAGGACTGAATTCCATACCTTCTGCCTCTTTCTTTGTTGGAAGGGCCTCTTCTTTCTTCTCTCGTTTTGACATTGTCGGCTCCCAAAGATGTCTCAGACGAAGAAGCTGGCTACCTTGTTTGGCCAATGTTAGGCTTCTCAACAGTAGCGTCTCCTGGGAAAGATGAACACCATAATGTAGAGATAGCAATAGCACCTATACACCTCCCTATATTGCTTAACAGGAGCAAGGGTGACTTATGGGAGTAATTTGCATCCTTCCCTGCTAGTTTCCTCATTGACTTTGTTTGTGGGAAGACACAGACTAGGGGTCTTCAAACTTGATAGTTTTAAGACTTGTGGACTTCAACTCCCAGAATTCCTCCTTCAGGCATGTTAGCTCAGGAATTCTGCGAGTTGAAATCCACAAGTCTTAAACTTGCCAAATTTGAAGACCCTTGTGTTAGAAAGTGACAAATGGCAATCAAGTGATCACAGAACACTGGAACTGTTGTAAGTACAAGCCAGTTGCCAAGCACCTAAATCACAATCACAAAACCCAGAACTTTGAAGATAGCACTTAGACTTATATACAGCTTTAAAGTGTGTTACAGCCTTCTCTAAGTGCTTCACAGAGTCAACCCATCTCCTCCAACAGTCTGGGTCCTCATTTTACTGACATCGGAAGGAAGGAAGGCTGGGTCCACTTTCAGCCATCAAGGATTGAACTCTTGGCAGTGGGCAGTTAGCCTGCCATACTGTATTATGTGCCCCTACTTAACACCCAAACTTGGCTTTCTTTTCCCTCAGAATATCCAGTGAGCCCCCTTTTCCTCTTCCTCCAAATGCATCAACTGCTCCTCTCTTCCATAAGCAACCCTGACCCCACAAAAATGATTAGTTGGTCCCTGGATTCTATCCATTTGCAAAGAATCCCTTCCACATGAAAATGTCTGTTCTTAGAAGAACAAATTGGCTCTAAGAATTAAGGAGAAACTTCCCAACAGTGAGGACAATTAACGAGCAGAATGGTTTGCCACTATAGGTTGTGGAGGTTTTTAAGAAGAGACTGCACAGCCACTAGGGTCTCCTGCTAGAACAGGGGGCTGGACTACTAGACCACCTCCAAGATCCCTTCCGACTCTATTCCTATTAATTGAACCTCTTTTAATTGTCTCAATAGTTTTTGGCAATATCAAAAGCAATCCCTCCATAAAGGATCAGTGGCTGGAGAACATGGGTCGCTTTGCGCTCATCACTTGCTCGGGGGCATCGTTTTCGAATCCACCCCAGCAAGAGGATGCAGATATCCTTTGGAAGTTGTTACCCTTGTTGAATACACCATCCTCCGCTCCTAAAAGCAGGGAAAATATTTTTTATTTTTTTAAAAAAATGCAAAAAAGGAAAGGCCGGGACTTCTGGCTCGTTTCATCCGACTTCTGGCGGATGAAACACAATTAGGAAAAAAACCTTATTTTTTTAAAATGACCATTTTTAAAAAAAAATTTAAGCAACGTTCGACTCTCACCACACCGGACGCGAGGCTTCCCTTTCAAAGCACCGAAGTCGGTCAGGAGAGAATCCGCAACAACCCTCGAACGGAGAGAAAGAAGAGCATGTGGAGCGGAGCGGGTCACATGACAGAGGATGAGGCGGGGCTTCTTATTCAAGCGATGGGAAGCGCAGCCGCAGAGGCCGATAGGGTTCGGTTCAGTGAGGAAGGGGTTAAAGGGATAACTTGGAAAGACGCCCTCCACGTCGGTCACGTGCCGGGTTTAACGGCCGGGTGACGTCACGCACCCTCCGGAACATTGCTAACCCCATAGCACCAACACCTGCGGTTCCCGGTCGAACAATCCAGAGGAGAAATTTGAAAATCCTAAATACGGATATTTAATAAATCTTTTTTTTTCTCTACAAAAGACAAATACTGAGGTTGGAAACCTATATCAATAGAATCCCAAAGGCGACCGAACTTCATCGGTTTTTCCTTCCTTCCTTCCATTTAAATCTTTCCATTCTCCCCCCTTAGTTCAGAAGCGAGGAAGCTTCTCGAATGAGAAAACGTCTTCAAGCCAAAACCAAGAAAGTCCAGTTACCTCTTGGGGTAAAAAAAAGCACCTTTGGGACCACCACGATTTGGATAGCTGAGAGCTTCCATAGGAAGTAAAGAATATTTGTAATTCAAGTTTTAAATGTGTTTTTTGAGCTTTGGGTCCCTGGTAATAACAATTCTAGCTTGTATTCTTGAAGACGTTTCATGACTTAATTCGGCAACAGCATCAGCTCTAAGGAGTAAGGTTCACTATTCTGCTGGCAAGGCGAGTCCCTAGAATATAAATTGAGAGCAAACCTCACTTCTTACTACCAGTAGTAGTAATAAGTAATTGAGCAATGAAACGTCTACATTATACAAGAAATTAACCAAGTTCAGAAGGCACCAAAGAACCCCTCGCGCTTTCGAATACTCACCGCTCGTGTATGCTGTATGGCGCACCAAAGTTTCTTTTACTATCCCCAGAAACCCTCCCCTTAAATCCTTAAGAAGAGGGAGGGGGAGGGCTCAAATTTAACCCTTTGCTGCTGGGTTTTCCTTCCAAGATACTTTGGTTGTAACGCGTGTTTTTTCTGTGTCCTGCTTGCGCTGAGCAGCGTGGGGAAAGTGGACCTGGCAGCAGAGGAAAGAACCGGAGGTAAGTTGTCAGAGGACTCGTTCTCACCAGTCTTCTTCTCCTTGTTTAGATAAGTTGATGCCCGTTCTGTGCCAAGGAAATATATCAGCTGGATCCGGGATCCGCTGCAGATTCCGAGGTTTCTGTTGGAAGAAACCAAATTTCACTCTCTTGGGTGTTCCAGGGAGAGATGCCCGTAGTGATCGGCTTTGAGGGCAGCGCCAACAAGATCGGAATTGGGATTGTAAAGGATGGGGAAGTGCTGAGCAATCCACGAAGGACCTATGTAACCCCTCCGGGACAAGGTAGGTATCTTGTGTGATTTATTTTATTATTATTTAGTTTAGTTTGTCAAGCATGCATGAGAAAACAAGTATAAGTATGAACATAATATATAAACATATAAGTGTAAACAGGTACAAGCATATCCATAATAAATGAGTACAAATAAATGGGAAAGTAGGACAGTAGGCACGCTATTACTATTATATTTCCCATGAATGCTCTTCAGAACCCAGCTAAGTGCTTTCCAGTAGCACTTCAACTCCCAGAATTCCTAGCCAAGGTGTGTGCTAGGAAGGGATCCTGGGAGTTGAAGTCATTGGAGGACACCAGCCTACAAGGCCTATAAGAGAATTGCTTGCAAAAAGAATTCAGCATTTTTCCTAGATTTAAAGAGGTGGGAGAGCAGATTAATTAATGGTCCCCATAGTCACATGATTTTTCCCCATTTTTGGTCCCACTCTTAGGTTTTCTTCCAGGTGACACGGCACGCCACCACAGTTCTTGCGTCCTTACTGTGCTGCGTGAGGCCCTGGAAGAGGCTGGGGTGAAACCTGAGGACATTGACGCAGTGGCTTTCACCAAAGGTGAACCTCTTTTCTTAAAGGGATGGAGACGTGGATTTTTTAAGGCAGGGAGTGTATGCAACCTTGGAGACTTTGTGGACTTCAACTCCCAAAATTATTCAGCCAGCATAGTTGTCATAAGTTTTATAGTCACCACAGTTGGAGACCCATGCTTTAAGGCAGGGGTTGCCAACCTTTTGGACCTCAGGGACCACCAAACTCATAATTTTAAATCCCACGGACCACTAATATGAATTTCAACTGACGGTGGCTTGCTGGTGGGAAAGTTGGTCCCATATTCCAGAGCTGCAGTAGTCACAGGACAGGTCCTTTGGTCATCCTGGAGCAGCTGCTCCTCCACCCGGGTGCACCAGCCTGCCATGGACTTAAGAAGCTCCTCCAGGATGACCAAAGGGTCAGTCCTGTGACTACTGCAGCTCGGGAATATGGGACCAACTTTCCCACCAGCATCAGCAAGCCACCCTGGGGCAGATTTCCCTCCCCTGCCATTGGCCTTACCTTCCAGTTCCAGCTCGAGTGGCTCTACTCAAAGTAAGGTTTATGCTTGGTCGAAGGATGGGGACCAGCGGGTGGGGGGGTCATGTGGCCGGCACAGCCTTGTGTTCCCATGCAGCCTGGATTAATTGCTTTAAGGCGGGAGTGCTTTGGGGGAGACATTTCTCTGAGAACCACCAAAATTTTCTCATGGCCCACCAGTGATCCCCGGCCCACTGGTTGGTAACCACTGCTTTAATTAATTTTATAAAGGGTCCTTGAAGAACCTATAGCTATACTTCAACTTCTGGTAACCTTCTTGTTGGCCATGCTGGCTGGACTTGTAAAGAACTGTATATTTCAGCAACATCTCAAGAACCCCAAAAGGACCACCAAGTTCTCTACTCCTAGACAATCTTCCTAATCCAGGCATGTTTTAAATGTCCCAGATTGGTAGAATAAAATCAGTGAGTGGTCTATAATTCAGGTAGTCCTCTCCTTACAACAGTTCATTCAGTGACTGTTCAAAGTTATAACAGCACTGTGTACAAAAGTGACTTACAGCCTTTTTTCACACTTATGACAGTTGCAGCAACTGCATGGTCACGTGATTTACAGTTGTATGCTTGACAGTTGGTTCATATCTTTGAGGATTATAGTGTCCAGGGTTCATGTGATTCATCTTTTGACCTTCTGACAAGCAAAGTCCATGGGGAAGCCATTTAATAATGGTGTTACTAATTTAACAACTGCAGTGATTCACTTAGCAAGTATGGTTAAAAAAGGTCATAAAATAGGGCAAAACTTAACAAATTTCTCACTTGGCAACATAAATTTTGGGCTCAATTGTGGTCCTAAGTCGAAGAATAACTGTAGTCTGTAAGGCCTACCAAAACAATTAAATGCAAAATAAATTTGAGAGCTGTACGTCAATGCTGCATTGTACTTAATGCATATTTTCCCATCTTTCAGGTCCAGGAATGGGAGCTCCCCTGGTGACTGTGGCTATTGTGGCCAGGACAGTGGCCCAGTTGTGGAGGAAGCCGCTTCTCGGAGTGAATCATTGTGTCGGACACATTGAGATGGGGCGGCTTGTGACTGGTGCAAAGAACCCAACAGTGTTGTACGTCAGCGGTGGAAACACTCAGGTACTGAGGAAGAAAAGAGATTTGTGGATTTGCGTATTGTGCTAAACCATGGTTTAATGTAAACCATCATATCCCAAGTTCATGCCTATCACTTTATCCAAAAATTATGATTTACAGAGCAGCAGTTGAGTTCATGACCCATCAAAATAAAAACCAGGAGACCATATCATAGCTTGGTAGGAAATATGGTCTCAGCTTCAAACTCAATTCACACTCAGCTGAATAATCTATAGTTGGTTTGTAGTAGCCCATTTACAATAGTTATCAGAAACAAAGCAACCCGTGTTATAGTTTAGTGCAAATAAGCACTTCTGAGCAGGCAGCATCATTAAGTTCCTTTGTGCTGAAGTCCATCACTGTCAAAGAACTTGGTGTGAGAAGTCAATAGTGATATTGAAATCATGGGAGACATGTAGATGGCTTTTGTCCAATCAATAACATCTGGCCAGAACCATCATTATTTTCCAGAACTCATCAGTAAATCAGAGAGTCCAAGTTGGACTTCCTTCATAGTTATCTTTGTCTTCTGAAACTCCATTCCCCTTGCAGTCCAAGTAGATTTGAGATTGTCTTTTTAGAAAGCCTTAAAAGACCTAGCTTTTCCAGCAGGCCCTGGGGACAAGATGGCTTAGGACTCCACTTGTTGTTTGACATTTTATAGTGCACAATATATTTTGTGGATTCTCCAGGCCTCACCAAACATGTTGCTATTTTGTTCAGTTTCTCTTGCCTTGTTATTGTTTTGAACCTAATGATTTCCATCTAAGAAGGTGGGAAAAAGGACTTTGGCTGGTGTATCTGGATCTTGGGAACATTGAGTGTATTATTATTATTACCTTTATTGTCAGAGTACAATATGCGTACAATGAGATTGGCTGAGCCTTAATTTCGTAAGTTAAGGGGGTTTATAACTGCCTGCCTCCTCCTCCCATCCAGGTCATTGCCTACTCTGAACATCGCTATCGTATATTTGGGGAAACTATAGATATCGCTGTGGGAAACTGCCTGGACCGTTTTGCTCGAGTGTTGAAGGTAAGAACAGCTGAACATACATGAGAATGCAAGTTGGCTTCATTAAATCATATGTAAATGTTATGGGGCTTCTTTCTGAGTGTTCACATTTGGAAGAGGTTCAGTGTGGTGCGTTAGAGCCCCTTTGAGGCTCAGAAAAAAACTATATGGTCTACTTCCCCCTCTGATTATTTCATGAAGATACAGATGAACTTGGAGAAGGAACATAACCTGATGTATGTTTATGGAGATTCTCAGTCATCCAGATCATGGTTGTCCCAAAGGTGCTTTTTTCAGGAGGCATCTGGACTTTCTTGTGTTTTTCTTTGAAGACGTTTATCTTCTCAACCAAGAAGCTTCCTCTGCTCTGATAGGATAGTGGTGGATGAAAAGATTTCTAGGGAAAAAATGCAGAGTACAGAAACCAGGAGCACTATTCAAGTGACCCTGGGGACACAAATAAACCTTCAAGTGTTTCAACAACAAAAAGAATGCAAATGATCAGCTATCTGCAAAGAGTATAAATCCTCCATTCACCACTATCCTGTCAGAGCTGAAGAAGCTTCTTGGATGAGAAGCGAAATGTCTTCAAAGAAAAAACAAGAAAGTCCAGTTGCCTTCTGAAAAAAGGACCTTTGGGACATCTCCAATCCAGATGTGCTGACAAAGATCAGAGGAACTGGATTCTAACATCCAAAGTCTGCCAAGTTGGATTATTTTAATAATTTTCAGTTTAATAATTAGAAGTTTAGTCTCTGAATATATACAAGAGAATAATTTCATTTATAAAGTGTCAGCCAAAACAGTATTAAAAATACTTCTCGGCTTAAAACAAATATTTGCTTTCTTTTGCTACAGTCATTCTATTTTATCTTTCTCTTATTTTCTCCTATTTTTTTATCTTCTTTTCTGCTGTCTCCAGGTACTGCAATGTCCACTATCCATGGACATTGTTTCTTTCCTATTGATTGTTAAGTCAGGTTATTGACTATTGTCAAGTATTATTATCCATTTAATTGCGCCTGACTCTTGGCGATTCTGTTCGCCAGGTCTTTCCACATGAGTCACGATGGTGCAGTGGTTAGAGTGCAGTACTGCAGGCTACTTCTGCTGACTGCCAGCCGCTTGTAATTTGGCAGTTCAAATCTCAACAGGCTCAAGATTGACTCAGCGTTCCATCTTTTCTGAGATCGGTAAAATGAGGACCCAAATTGTTGAGGGCAATATGCTGACTTTGTAAATCACATAGAGAGAACTGTGAAGCACTGTAAAGCGGTATCTAAGTCTAAATGCTGTTGCTATTAGTATTGTGGAAATCTGATTCTTTTATTCACTTCTTGTCTTAGATCTCAAATGATCCCAGTCCAGGCTACAACATTGAACAGATGGCCAAGAAGTAAGTCATAATGGGGAAAAGCTTCCTACCATCCTTTTCTTTGTTTTGTTAAATGTATTTAATATGTATCAGATGGGGTCCCATCTCCTCAGTCTGGACCAAAATTAAATAATGTTGACAAATACATAAAATCTTCAGGAAGGATCTCAAAGGGTTATAGCAAAAATCATCAGGATCCATCTCTTCCTTTTTTTCCCTTTTTTTTTTATTTTAGATTTATAGTAATTCCATCTTTCATTCACACAGTGTGTCAACTAGGTACATATATCTTGTGTTCACAATTGTAATTAGTACTTTTCTTACCAATATAACAATAATCATATTTTCTTTATAAGCCGTTATAACTTATATCTATTATAACAATCTTAACTTATTTCTTGTGAGATGTACATAAAAATGAATCAGCCGACTATTGATAATCTGATCCATAAGATGCATTATTAGGTAAGATACTGCAGTACTGGACCTCTCACTCCAAATCATGTTTAGGAGAAAAGGAGACACTTCCATTTAGTGAATACAGCTTATATAGGTTTATCAAATCACATGGTTACATAACACTTCCTGTTGACCATATATAAAACGTTATACAACGTTTTCATAAGAAAGTTCCAACCTTCCATGGAAAACTCCCAACATTCTCATTATGGTCAGATTTCCTGTTATTCAAATACCAGAAGATTATAAGAAAACCATTAATGTGATTTATAATGTCAGAGCACCCCAGCACATACCTCTAACATATGCCAAGTACATAGTTTTGCAATCTTGTATAAATTCTAGCAGAAAACATATTGCATAAATGTTCTGAGCTTTAAAAGTTCAGACTGCAAACACAAATGGCTTCAGTTCGGCTCTTTACATTTTCAAGTATAATAACCAAATTTTCACCTATAACAAATCCATCGTTTTTCTTTTGTAACTAATTTACAGCTGGGATTTTCCATCAAGCTCTTGCAACATAAGCCTAACTTTCTGCTGACTAAACGTTTTATGTTTTACTTCTTTGTTTATATTCTTAGTATGGGCAGTTGCCATAACAGTCATTAAACAACCAATTGTACACCTGTTGTATTAACTGGTATAAATGCATATGCATATGCTCCACAAAACATAAACCAACCTCTAGGTAAATACAACACGTGTCATTCCATCTATGTCTTCAACTTCCATACAATAAAAAAACTCCTTTAGTAGGCAAATAAGTATAAATTGTTTTGACATCTGGACGTTTATACTTAACACAGTCATAAGCTGGAAAAACTGTCAGCTTTTTCTGATTAGTCCATTTCATTGGCTTCACAGGAAATCCAAACAAAGTGTCACTTTTGACAAATTATACAAAATATAAGCATCGGGATGTATTAAAAAAAAACTCTGCTATCAAAAAAAAATCTTTCTAACACTGGAACTTCTACAAAACAAGTAGACATGATGTCTGTAACTGTAGTCTCTCCTTTTACGCAAAAAGAAAAACTATTCAAAGCTACTCTCATTTATTCCAGAAAAAACATTTTCACTCTTCGCATTAGGCTCTTGTCCTTCAGTATCTTACACTTCTATGTAAAACCCTTGGTGCTTCAAGACATCTAACTGTACATCTACCTTTTCAGTAAATGGATATTTTACACAAGCTAAACTGTCACCCAAAAACATCAACTTCATTAGAGTACTTCTTAATTCAATGTATGGCATAAACAATCCCTTCTCCAAAGCTCTAAATTTCATATAGGAAGGAGAATAATTGCCAAACATGTCAAAACAACAATCATATTGTTGTTCCATTCTCTTAGACAAGCCCTTATGTCATATATGCGGTTACATGTTGCATATTTTGTCAAATACAAACTATCATCTAAGGTACATCTTATACAGATTCCAGAAAATGGAATCAGCCATAGGTTTCATTAATGTCAATGATATCTGCCCTTCATATTCTGTACTGTCGGGTTCAGTTTGGAAACATAACCATTGCCACGTTAATGGATAACCAGGCAATACCTCAGAAGCAATCATTCCTACCCCACATAAGGCAATAATCACTATCCACATCATATTACCAAATAGACTAGGCCCCCAGCCACCTTAACGTATGTAGTTTTACACTTCAGAACTTACAACTGGTTTTGGGGGACTTACATCCACTTCTTTATCTTCTTCCGCACTCAGAGGACACAAAACCTGTGTACAATAATATTGTTTCATGTCTTAAAATAATCAACAATACAAGGAAAAATGTATTACACCCAACCAAATAATTAGTAATCCCAAAGTTCCATAAACCTAAGCTAAACTAGACATGTAATTATCTATCTCCACTATCTAAAAGAAATAGAAAATAAAAAGTCCAGTCCTTTCGAAGCTCGCTTCCACTGGAAACCAGGAACCAGATCCACAAGTTCCTTCATACACAAATGATGTCTCCAACCTCACTCACATGTCCGCCCAGCCGACTCAGTAGTCAGCAGTACTTGTAATGATCCTTCCCAGACAGGCCTCAGCTTCCCCAAAGCTCTCCACTGCTTTATCAGGACCCAGTCTCCACTCTTAAAATCATGCACTTGGAAATCATATATATTCATCTACTCAACTTGTTTTATTTTCCAACCATTGATAAAAAGATCCCATACCATATATTTTTCAGTTTCTTCTTTTTTTCTTTCATTGCTAATGTTGATCTATTCATCTCTGCACATTCAAATATTTTCTCATTTTTCCCTCTGCCAGTATTTTCACTTTTCCAGTTCTGAGCAAATACAATCCTAGCTCCTGTTAATACATGAATAATTAATATATTTCTTCTTTGCTGTAACTTTCAGGTACCATTCCTAGTAAAATTAATTCAAGTTTTGAATCTATAAGTTACCTTATCATTTTTTCCAACAATGTATGTACTTTTGTCCGATATCTTTTAGCTTCTACACATATCCACCACATATGGTAATATGTTCCAGTCTACCTCTTTTCCATGTGTGTATTTAGTAGATTATGTTGATGTTATCCATTTAATCATGCCTGACTCTTGGTAATTCTATGGGCCAGGTCTTTCCACATCTTCCAGTCTTACACTATTTCTATGAGTTGTTTTATGTTCTGGCTGGTATCCGCTTTGATCTGGCCTCCTTGTTCTTTAGCAGCAATTTCCTTTTACTGCTAACTCTCCCAACATAACTGCTTTCTCCAGTGACTTCCCCTGCATGATATAGCCAAAGTAAGAGAGATGCAGTTTTGTGATTGTAGTTTGTAGAATGAAGTTTGCCTTTATTTGTGAGTAAGTTAACTAGCCGCTTCTGAATTCTGTGGATGATCCACATATGAGCAAAGGATGATCCACATATGAGCATCACATAGCTATATATATAAAAGCAAAATACCACTCATGCATCATCATAAAAACCGTAAAGCCTACAAACTTGAACATGTTCTTCTTGGCTTCCAAGTGCTCACTAAGAAAGGATTTTTCAAAATGACCATCAGAGCATCAGTATTTCATATATTATTATTTTTAACAACTGGTTCTGTGGCTGTGGCTTAGGTGGGCGTGGCCTGGTGGTCATGTGACTGGGTGGACATGGCTTAGTGGTCATGTAATTGGCTGGATGTGGCCAATTCAGTATCACTCACATTAAGGCACATATCACCTCGCCTAGCCTCTCATGAATGTGTGGATGCTGAAACAGTTGTAAATGTGAAAAATGGTTATAAGTCACTTTTTTCAGTACCACTGTAACTTTGAATGGTCACTCCACACAAACAAAGTATCAGCAAAGGAGGCAAAAAAACTCCATAGAAGTTCCTGAGACAGGAAGTCTAGTCCCGCCAAGAATGTAATAAGGGTTAACAGAGAGGCAACAGCTGTGAGCAACACCAGAATGTTTCCTTCCTGCCTTCCTTACAGGATTAGGCCAGTAATTTCTTCTAACAACCGATTCTCTCTCCGAACTGCTTAGAATGTTTTTTAATAGAATTTATTGATTTTTTTAAAAACAAGCATAAACAAACAAAACACAGAACATGAAAAACATAAAACATCTTTTTTGAAAACAGCCTGATCCCGGGTTACATCTCTTCGTACAGACACAATTCAAGTCTTGCTTATTTTAAATACCGTTCCATATCTTATTACCATTCTACATTTTCTATATAGCTTCTTCCCCTCTTAACTCTCTTAATTCTATTTTTTTATTTCATCTCAATTTAGATCATTACACTTATATCCTTTGTGCTGTCCTGTTTCAGCTGTCTATTATCTTTTCTCATTAAAGCAAAATTTCTCCTGTAATCACTGATTGGAGTATGACGCCTTTATATCTTCCCCTAAATTTATAACACTTAATGTAATATTTAACTTTTCATTTGGATTCTGCTTAGTACGTTCTAAAGCTACATACAATATTTTAAAAAATAAAAGATTATAAATATATAATATAATTAAACAACAATCCATACCAATTCAATTCTATCATTAAAATTAATATTCATTTAAATCTTAAACATTGTACACATAACTTTTCAAATAGGTATCATACTTCTATGGAACCCTTATAATTTTACGAAGTTACTTCTCCTCCCATTTCACTTATATTTTAAAACATTGTTTAATTAAAGTGTTCCCATTCTTCCTAATTCAGTTCTCTCATTTATTTCATTTCATTTATTTTGTTCAAAAAAGTTTCACTGAATTACACTAAGTATTTATCCCACTTTTTTAATCATATGTTGTTTCCAATTTTTCTAACATTATTTCTAATACAAGTATAGCAATACAATCTTATGTACCTTTGCAGAATCTCTTTTCAGTTAAATTTTTTACCCATTATTTCTGAATAAGTCCTGTTTCTTTACATCTTGCTCCAAACTTTTGTAGCTTCTTTTCCCTTCTCCTCCCTTGCTTCTTCACTCTGCCCTTTTTATCCCCTTGTCTCTCCATCTCCATTTCCCTCTTCTGAGTTCCCCTTTTCTGTTACTTTCGGACATTATATCCACTTTTCACCTTATTTTTTTCCCTTTTTTGGTTGTTTTTTATGGTCTTAAATTCTCCCATTCTCTTTTCCCTCTTTCCCTTTCTTCCCAGATAAAGTTACTTGTTCATTAAAGATTGGCTTTTCTTTGTCCCAGTCTTTGTGTTGCGCAGTCTTTTCTTGTAGTTTCTCGTAGGTACCAATCGCCATTTCTAAGAAGTAAAAAACGGAACCAAAAGAGTCCTTCCCTTCTTATTCTCTTCTTTCTATTTTTTAAATTCCATTTTCAGTTCATCCACAAGTGATTGCCATTGTAAATAAAAAACTACCATCTAATTGTTTTTGAACTGAAATGTGATTCCAGAAGTCCGAAGTCACCAAACAATCCAAATAGACACAAACTGTTTCATTTAACACTTTCTTCTTTTTTCTCTTTTTCTTCCTGAGGTTGCTATGTAATTGGAAAGTTCCAGTTAAGATGTATCTTTTAGAAGTCTTGTTACGATTTAACTTTAGATTCTTATAAATTCCAAGCAGCCTCCTCCTGCCAAATCCTGCTCTTATTCTTTTCCTCTCCCTTCCCACTTACAGAAAAAAAAAGTTTTTTAAGTGTTCAGAAATCTTCATTGTCCCCTTGACATTTAATTTTCCAGTTTAATTACCTGTTGGTGCCAAGCGGGTTTTTCTGATTTCTCATTCATCTTTCTTCGGCTTGTCAACGTAAGGAAGGAGAGTGAAAAAAAATTACTTTCCCTTTTCACTTTCATTCATAAGCTTCCGAATCTTCTTTGGGGCGATGTATCTTTTATAAAAATTCAAATTCCAGGATACCTTCAGTTGTTGCTTCTTATCCCGGTCAGCCAAAACTTTCACTTCTTAACTTCCTCCTGCACTTTTCTTTTCTGGATGAATCGCTTCTCTGAGGCAGCCATTTCTGACCGCTGCTGTCGTACCGCCTTCGGGAAAGGGAGTTTTAGCCAGCTGAGGAGGAAATATGTGGCTTTCCTTCAACCCCTGCGGATTTTCCCCGTTCTTCACCACCTCTACGGGTGGCCTTACCCTGAAGCCAGCTGGTCGGGCCGCTCAGCGGCAAGCCCAGGCAGAAACTGCGCACGATTGCGGATTCCTGCCTTGCCGCCGAAGCCCTGCAAACTGGAACTCTGAACTTCTTAGAATGTTAACAACCCCTTACTAGTGAATAGTGTGTGAACTGGTAGAATCCCACCGCTGGCTCTGATGCTAAAAGGCTAGGTCACATTGGCCAACGGATGCAAAATGTATGCAAAAAGGACACAGCGGACGAGCAAAATTTCGGGGGTGGGCACCATCCACTGTTATCCGCTCTCAAAGTGCCCCAAATTTGCATAAAACAGAACGGAAAAGGAACGGAAAGGAAGGGACCGGGGGTAGTACGTAGCGAGGATGGTAAGCGGATGTTGTTAGGAAGCCTAGCGGATGGAAGCGGATGACACATCCGAAGGGCTTCCAGGGAGAATAGCGAAGCGGATGCGTAGTGGAAGGAGCGGATGCGTAGCGGATGACGCGTGATGCATCACAGACGCCTATAGGATGCATAGCAGATGTGTAGCGTCACTGCACATTCGGGAAGGATGAATTGCGTCAGCTCCACGGATATAAAAGATGCCAGCTCGCAAGCAGTCAGCATTCAGAGGAAAGACCTGCTGCCAGAGACATCTTGAAAGAACACCATTGTTCAACAGTCAGGGAAAGAGAGAGAAAGCCTGTGCCTACCTCTGCCAACTCTGGCAAGAAGGACAGAACCACCATCCCACCCCCTGGCGCTGACTCTAAAGCTGCTGGTGCTTCTGCTGCTGCTGGTGGTGGTGGTGCTCCTTGGTTTTGCTGCTGCTGGTGCTTCTCCTGCTGCATGCTGCTGCTGCTGCTGCTTTGATGGACCAACCCCTGTGATGGACCAGCCCTCAAAGCCCTGCTGCTGAAGGCCCTGAAGCCCCTGCCAGAGGGAGGAAGAGGGCAAGGCAATGGAAGGGAGAGAGGAAACAGTACTCCATTTCCGAGACCATGAGGAGGAGGTGCTGGAATGGCGGTGAGGGAAATGAGTACCTGTGGAGAAAGTGCCACAGGTTCTATTGCGACACCAAGAGGAAGCAGGCAGCCGTGGAAGAGACAAGGCAAGAGAGCCTGGGCTACACTTTCAGATTGTACTCCTGGGATGGTGGAAGCACATGCACACCTGGTATGGCAAGCCTGCACCTGAAGAAATCTGGCCAGCACTGTCAAGCTCTCTGACCGGGAGATGTACGTCATGGCCAAGTGCAGCTTCCTGGAGGGTGAGGTCTGCCACGAGGAGCAGCCCCTACATCAATCCTCTCCCTCAGACAGCCCACAGAGAGCCACTCTTCTTCCAGCCAGGAGACAGCTACCCTGTCCAGGCAGGTGTCTTTGGAGGGCCCGCATGGCAGAGACACCACCCCCCCCCCGACAGCTGTACTCCCCATGCCAGAGGACATGAGGATCCCCTGTCTCAAATGGAGCAAGAAGAAGCAGCAGCCAGAGACCAACCCACACCCAACCCCAGCTCCACCTCCACAGAAGTAGCAGAGAGGCAGACTGGAGGGCCAGAGCCACACTGTCTTGCTGGAGATCAGGGACACCATCAAGACCAGCACAGATCTTCTTCTCTCAGCTGGTCCACAGTGACATACCATCCTTGAACCGCAAGCCCTTCATCACGTAGCGTAAGCCAGACCCTCATGGACCTGCCCGAGGCCCAGTACCAGGTGATGAAGGAGAAAATCACAGCACTGCCTGCACCACCCCTCCATGCCCAGCTGAACCTGCCTGCCGACCCACTCCAGGTCTGCTCCTCCACCCCAGTGATGTCACAGCCTTCCACGGGCTTTCAACAGCCCCTCACCTACCAAGGCTAGGAGTACCAGACTTCCCACACAGAGGCATCCCTTCCCAGTCCAGGCCCAGTACATCGCACGCCACAGACGCCTCACCTCGGCCAGCTGCAGACCAACAGCCCCACTACACTCCTCCTTCCTCCACTCCACAGCCAAGCCCCTCAACAGAAAATCTGTCTTCAGTCATGTGCCTGACATCCCAGGTCCTTGAGGAAGGGCTTCTCAACCTCACGGGACTAAGTCAGACTCTCTGAGAGCTTCCTGGAACACCACCATCCCCTGTTGTACTCTCAGGGCCAGGCACCACAATGGCCGCCTCAGACCAGCACTCCAGCCACAGCCACCTCCACAGTTCCTGGGCCGCTCGACATGCTGAGACCATGGACATGCCTCAGAGTGACTGAGAATAGTACCAGAGACTGAGTTGTTACCTGTTCACCTTATCTTGCTTAAAGACACTTTACTTGGTTCATTTTGCCTTTTTAATAAAGTCATACAGTTTACTTAAGACAGTTGTAATAAGGTTATCTTTGCTTCACACACTTGCGTTCATTTTATTTACTTAATAAAGTGTTGGTGAAAACTTTGAAAAAAGGTTAAGCCCTTTTCATGCTTTGTGGGATAGGAAGGATAGTTGTGAGATGGGTAAGGAAAGCTGTGGGATGGTAAGGATAGTTGTGGGATGGGTAAGGACAGTTGTGGGATGGGCGTAAGGATAGTTGTGGGATGGGTAAGGATAGTTGTGGGATGGGTAAGGATAGCTGTGGGATTAGATAAACTTCCCAGTGCAAGCATAGTGGGACTGTATGGTCCACCTCCAGCTGCCATACATATGGCCCTTTATTATACAATAACAATTTATTCATTGATCAACACATTTCAAATAAACACAAAGCTCTTTATTAATGCCCTATTCATTGTAGGCCATCAACATACATGACCAATCTCATCAGTGTTTGAGACAGGCTCAAGGAAGCATCCATTAAGCGATCCACCATCCTGTCTTGCACTCCACTGCTCCAGCTGGGGAGTTGACCAGTGTTTCAGGAGGTTGCGCTGCTTCTTCCCTTCACGTGAAGCTCTTTTGGGGCCTTGTACATCCACAGTGTCTATCAGGGTTTTGTCCTATGCCTCCATTCACCAGGCTCCATGTCCCCATTCCCTTGTTGATGGTCCACAAGCCCTGTTCTGCAACACTGGGTAGCGGATGTGCATGAGATTGTGCATGATGCAGCAAGCTTCCACAATGCTCCTTACAGTCTGTGGGTGATGCTGCCATGGTGGTGAGAATACCTGGAACCTGTTGGCCAGGAGCAAAAACGTTCTCCACCACCTGTCTTTCCCTGGACAGCCTGTAGTTGAAGATCCTCTCTTCACGGTTTGGCATCTGGACGTGTTGGGCTTCATGAGGTAGGTTCTGAGGGAGAAGGCCTCATCACCACGATGAAGTAGGGCGACATCTTGTGTCATTGGGTAGGGGGTTCTGGATCTGGAAAACTCATGATGAGGTTGCGTTCCAGCCATCCTTGAGGTCACTGGCGTTGTATACCTGGCTATCTGAAGCTGACCGTTGCCTGAGCCATCGATATACATGAATTGTAGTCAGCATCAACCATGGCAAAGAGAATGACACTGAAGAAGCCTTTGCAGTTGTGATAAGAGGACCTGAGTTGGGTGGAGCTTTGCAGGCCACGTGCTTCCCATCTATGGCCTCCAACGTGGGGAAAGTTCCACCTCTGATACCACTCTTCTGCAAAGTTTCCTCCAGCCTTCTTCAGTGGTGGGACACTGGAGGAGCTCCTCTACGTATTCTTCGATTGATGGCCTGCACCACTTCTCTGGCCACTTTGCTGATGGTGTTGTGTGGCACCCTCCAGGCATACTGCATGTTTTTGTACGTGGTCCCAGAGGCCAGGTGGCACAGAGTCGAGTGCCACCTTCTGGTCCAGGGTCCAGGCTGGGACGGAAGTTTGGTGCTCGGCTTGATCAACCTGGGTCTCAGACGCTCCACAATTTTGTCAAACATGGCTGGTGGCATCGTCATGAAGTGTTGGAATGCACGAGTGTCTTCATTCCTCAGCTCCACCATCAGCTTGTCATAGAGTCCAAACTCCACTCTTCTCCCGATCCATCGTCGGACCCACACAGCTCTTGGACGTCTCCTTCTTCTCCTTGCGTAGAAAAGGTGAAACATTCCGAAGAGGGCTTATTCTGCGTGTTGAATGATGGCAGCTACCATAAGGGTGTGGGATGATCCATGGTGGAGATCAATGGATGATGTGGAGGAAGAGCCAAGAGCAAGGGTGAAGAGGTCTTACACCAAGGCTGCTGGACTGATAGTGAGATCCAGGTGATTTCCTCCCCCTTTTTGTAGGAAATGTCGGTTTTCCGCTAGGTGTCCTTTTCAGACATCCTAAATATCCAAGATACATCCCATATATGAATGCTTTGTCCGTTTTAATGCTTTATATACGAGATGCATCCGCTTACATCCTTTCTATTTCCGTGCAACTAAACGCGTGTGGACGTTCCGTGTACCTTTCGCTTCCTCCCTCTTTCCTCTTTCAGCTTGCAGCGGATGTGAGTTGAGGGGATGTCCAGAGGATGCCGAGAGGATACAGGGACATGGAACGGATGACAACGGATGTAGAAACATTGTTTCCCGTATGTGTCCGGATGTAGACCGTACGCGGTGGAAAGTTCATCCGCTCAAAAAGTTTTGTGCAGCTCAAAACTTTTTGAGTGGATGAAATAGCAGTCGACGGATGTTTGACGGATAGAGCGTATGAAACACGTATGCAGTGAGTACACAACAGATGCATCGCATTTTCCAACGGATGGCAAGCTTTTTGTCCATTTTACATCCTCTTTGCATCCGTTGATGCAGTGGGACATGGGCTTAAGGAGTTCTACTCCCCCTTCCCACCTGAAAAGAAATCTGTTCCAAATGCAAAACACAAGCAGAGGAGAGGAGTTTCATATTCAGTTTTAGTTTCACAGCACAAAGCAGCTTTGTACAGAACAGTTGACCTAAGCCAGAGGTGGCTAACCTTTTTTGCTCCATGTGTGCGCTCGCGTGGCAGTGCCCAGAAGGCAATGCACGTGGTCCTTCATGGCCCCTGCCCTTGCTCACACAATCCCCCCGTGCGCCATGCCTCTCTGTGCACGTGTGCATGTGTCCTGTGCACCCCCACGCATGCGTGCCAGATACCCAACAATCAGCTGGTGGGCAGACAGCGTGCGTGAATGTGCAATGGACCTCTTCTGGGCGACCTCTTTCGTGCTGGCAGAAGTGGCTCTGTGTGCCACTTCCGGCACATATGCCATAGATTTGCCATCACAGACCTAAGCCATGCGCAGGCTCCTTGCTGTCTCCTTCTTGCTCACCACAGGAAATACTGTTTCAGTTTCCAAACAGTCCTCAGCTCTCACACACTGACAGGACGCTAGCCAGATGAATACTGATGGATGCTGGTAGCAGAGGCAGAATTTTTCCCCCTCTTATTTTCTTCCCCCAAAACTAAGCCCGACCACATAGTTTCGCAGCGAAGCACTGGTTTCAAGCTAGTATTCTACTAAGTCAAGCAAAAGTTACTGGTTGCAGTTCCTTGTTCTGCAACATGCTACAAAGATAAGCATGCAGACTGGTGGCATTTAAAGAGTAGGTGCTGGTCTTTCTTTCATCTTTTGAAATATAGAAGCTCGGTGCATTGCTCTGTTTCTTGTTTTTTGAGACGTGAGGACTGTTTTGATTCTCCAGTGGTGTCTTCCTCATCCTTAGCCATTTTAAGTTCTCTGGAGTTCATAGTGACTGGGGAATTCTGGGAATTGAAATCCACATGGCTTGAAGTTTGCAAGGTTGAGAAACAATCAGTGGTGGGATTCAATTTTTTTTCTACCTGTTCTGTGGTGGTGGCTTGGTAGGCGTGGCAGGGGAAGGAAACTGTAAAATCTCCAGTCAGAGGTGGTATTTGCCGGTTCTCCAAACTCCTCAAAATTTCCGCTTCCAGTTCTGCAGAACTGGTCAGAACCTGCTGGAAACAATGCTCTGAAGACACCATATCTTAGATTATAGTTCCATACAGGAGAAGAAGATTCAGTGCTTCCTCTTTTCCTCTACAGGGGTCAAAAGTTGATCGAGCTTCCCTATACAGTGAAAGGCATGGACGTGTCCTTCTCTGGGATTCTGTCCCACATAGAGGTACGTAGGATTCAAATCCCACAAAGCAGCAGTTGGAAATTGAGAGGGGGAAATTTTTCTTTTTTAAATGCTGCCTTTAAGAACACAACAAAGTCAACTCCCGGCCCATTCAGTTGTGTCTCAGAATTGCTAAGGAGGATACAACACAGAATTGCTAAGTAGGAAATGATAAGTTGTTCAGATAAGATGAAAACAGTATCCTGGAAGAAAGCACATGTCCCTCTTTTTCCATGCATGGATGTGCCCATGTTTTTGCTAGGAGCTGCGTTCAGCCGAAAAGAGCTTTAAATGTTGTTTTGTTCATTCTCCACGGCTACCTGTTATGGTTCTTTTATTTATTTGCCCGTTGTGGTGTTTTTCGGGGGCTGCTATCATATTACCTCCAACTTGTGGGCTTGAAAGGGGAATGTGATTGTCAAATGCAGGAATAGGATTCAGCCCGCCTTGCATGCTGAGCGTGCAAAAGAATTAATTCTTCTTCCTTCCATAGTTTTCATCAGTTACGATGAACTGCTTAAAGTCACCATCTGAGATAGGCGGCCATATCAGCTCTCTAAACAAAATAAATGTTATTGCTTATAAAACAATGGATTAACCTGTAACTAATATGCCCCACCCTCCTGAATAATGAACCACCTAGGTCCTTAAAGACAAATAATCTTCATTCGGTATCATTTTCAATACCCCCAAATTATTCTAAGAGCTGTGGGGGCACAGTGGTTAGAAAGCAGTATTGCAAGTTAACTCTGCTGACTACAAAGAGTTCTATCCTGACCGGATCAAGGTTGATTCAACCATCCATCTTTCTGAGGTCAGTAAAACGAGGACCCAGATCATTTGGGGGGTAATATGCTGACTCTGTAAACCACTTAGAGAGGGCTGTGAAACACTATGAAGTGGTATATAAGTTTTAAGTGCTATTGCTAATGCTATTTCCTCAGTTCTGACTCCAAAAAAGATATCCCTGATATACAATTCTTCTTTTGAAAAGAGGGACATTCGCTTATTTTGTTAGCAAAATACTAGTAAATTATATTTTGTCAGCAATGTTAATATTACTAGAAGAAAACCTCCAAATGGCAGCATGTTAATGTCATCAGTACAGGTAGTCCTTGTTTAGTGACTGCCTTGTTTAGTGGCCATCCACAATACAATGATGAAAAAGTAGCTTTATGACCAATCCTCACTTTTAGGATCTTCTCAGGTCCACAAAGCAAAATCGGAAATAGGATTAATTCATCTGGAGTTTTACTTAGTGCCCACTTAATAGCTAAGTTGATGGTCCCAGTCATGGTTGAAGGTCTATGGAGATTCTCAGTCATCCAGGTCATGGTTGTCCCAAAGGTGTTTCTTTTGAGAAGCAACCAGACTTTCTGGAGTTTCTCTGAAGAAGCTTCTTGGATAAGAAGTAAAGCATTTTCAAAGAAAAAACAGAAAGTCCAGTTGCCTATTGAAAAAAGCACTTTTGGGCCAATAATGATTACTAAATGAGCATTCTCTGTAATAAGATACCAAAGATTGATGCTGTTCTCTTGCAGGACGTGGCTCACAGAATGTTATCTGCAGGAAAATGCACTCCAGAGGACCTCTGCTTTTCTCTACAGGTAAGGAACTAATTCAGATCTGGACCAAAGATTTTGTAGAGCAGGGCTCTCCAACTTTGGCAACTTTTAAGTCTTGTGGACTTCAACTCCCAAAATTCACCAGCCAGCATGCACACACTGTATCGCTTAGTGACAGCGGTCTTGGTTGCTGTCATAACCCCAGGACCAAGTAGAGGGAGGACAGAAGGAAAAGCCACCACCAAGGCAATGATTAGATAAAAGGGGATTGAGCCAAGGCCAAGAAAGCAGTTTGAGAAAACAACTCTCGCAAGCCCTTCCTTATTTCATGCAAAATAAGGTGGAAAAAGTCCTTCTGTTATTAGTTGTTACACTAAAAGTAGTAGTGCTCTACAAGGCATTTGTTTCTTAGTCTGGTCCAGAGGTGGCATTCAACAGGTTCTGACCAATTCTGGAGAACTGGTAATGGAAATTTTGAGCAGTTCAGAATATCACCTGTGACTGGCCCCATCCCCATCTATTCTCTGCCTCCCGAATCCCTGATTGGCTGAGTCATTCTTTGTTGCCCTGCACAAGAGAACGGATCTGGAAAGCAGGTTAGTGGGGTGTGAAGGGAATGGGGATTTTACAGTCTCCTTCCCCTGCATGCCTACCAAGCCACGCCTACAAAACCGATAGTAAAAAATTTGAATCCCACCACTGGTCCGGTCTACCTTTTAGGATGGACATATTGAACCCCAGGATAGGAGGAACGGGCCCGTAGGTATCTAGAAAAGATTTACTACTTTGACCTCAGAATGTAAAGATTTATTTATATTGCATGCGTAAATAGAGGGGGATGGGCCACCCATAGCTGAAAACTGAACAAAAAGCTTCTGAACTGATCCCATAATTTATCCTTCTTCAACAGGAAACCCTCTTTGCAATGCTGGTGGAGATAACCGAACGAGCTATGGCACACACTAGCTCCAGTGAGGCATTAATTGTAGGCGGCGTTGGCTGTAGGTGATTTGGTTGTGTCCTGGGGAGGACTATTGTCCGTGGAGGCTAGATGGGGAAGTTGAGAAATACATAATCCTCAACTTATAACCATTTGTTTAAGGACCATTAGAAGTTTCAACAGCACTTAAAAAGATGAAGTCAAGTTTCCAAGTAATGAAATCCATTTAAAAGGAAAAGAAAAAGTCCATCTTCCAATTTCTTTTATTTAGGAAAGCATCAGATTGGCAAAGTCTGTTGTGATTCTGGATTTGACACAACCCAGAATTACACCACATAATACTGGAAATTAGAAACAGCCCCCAAAAGTCACATTCTCTAATAGAATTAAATCACCATTGTTTGGTGTCATAAATCTCCATCTCAAGGCTTTAGCAGGGACAGCTTGTGCTCCCATGGGAAGAAGAACCACCTAGCCTAAATAACTCTCTATCTCCACTCCTCCCACCTTAGGAATGTGGCAAGCCCAAAACCTTTCCCCCCATTACCAGCAAAGAGAAAGAAAGAAAAGAAATATATAGTAAGGCTAAATAAAATAGCTACGCATATGTCAATTTTGAGCTTGACAGGTGATTTATGACCGTTTTTCACATGGCTGTTGCAACATCCCCATGGTCATGTGATCAAAATTTGAACACTTGGCAACCAGCTTGTATCTCTGACAGTTGCAGTGTCCACAATATTAAAACAATCAAGATGGAGAAAGCTTATGAAAACTTCTGAAAGACGGTTGCAGGAACTGGGTATGTCTAGTCTAGTGAAAAGGAAGGACTTGGGGTAACATGATAACAGCTCTCCAACATTTATGGGCCTGTCACAAAGAAGAGGGGGGGTCCACCTATTCTCCAAAGGCAGAACAGAAGAGAATAACAAAGAGTTGGAAGGGACCTTGTAGGTCATCTAGTCCAACCCCCCACCCAAGCAGGAGACTTACATCGTATCTGACAGACAGCAGTCCAGTCTCTTCTTGAAAGCTTCCAGGGATGAAGCTCCCACCACTTCTGAAGGACATGAAGCAACCAATATTAAAATAGTTCATGAGGGAGAACCATAAACTATATGTGGTGCTTGTTGCCTTTCAACTAGTGTTTTTTTTTCCACCAATCAGAGAGACTGCCTCTTTTTTTGCAGGTAACGAGCGACTCCAAGAGATGATGGGGATCATGTGTAGAGAGAGAGGAGCCCGGCTCTTTGCAACGGATGAAAGGTAAGAACTCACCCACCCTCCATCTTCCAAAGATTCTCTTAGGCTTAGCTTCCAGGCATCTGTTAGGGGGTGGGTCCATCTGTTAGGTGGCGAATCCACCATTTGCTTTGGAGACCTCATGGTGTTTATTAGCAAAAGCAGCTGGACAACTTTATAAAGCTTTTAGTATGACCACACTTAGAATATTGCCTCCAGTTTTGGCTACCCTGTTATAAAAAGATGTTGAGACTCTGGAAAAAAGGCAGAAAAGAGCAACAAAGATAATTAGGGGGCTGTTGGTTAAAATATATGACAATGAGAACAACCAACCAACGAACAGCTTGCCTTCGGAAGTTGTGGGAGCTTCATCCCTTGAGACTTTCAAGAGAGAAATGTCAGAAATGGTGTAGAGTCTCCTGCTTGGGCAAGGGGTTGGATTAGATGACCTACCAGGTCCCTTCCAACTCTGTTAATCTAACATGAAGAATGATTGCAGGAATTGGGCATGGCTAGTCTAGTGAAAAGAAGGACTAGGGGTGACATAATAGCATCCAATATCGAGTTGACACAAAGAAGAGGAGGGTCAACCTGTTTTCCAAAGCACCAAAAGGTAGGACAAGAAACCATGGAGGGAAACTAATCAAGGAGAGATACAGCCTAGAGCTGAAATTTCAAGGAGAAATTTCTTGAGAGTTAGAAACAATTTATTTATTTAACGTATGGCAAATACATGGACTTTTAGTGGTTGAAATGTTAATGTCCAGTCCACCAACCCATTCAAGGACAGGATGGTCTATGTTGAAAAAAACCAGATACTGGGCTGGTGTAAGCTCTTGATGAATATGAGGACAGAATGTGATGGATATTTTGTCTAGGAACACCATAGTCACACTGAGGAGTAGAGACAAGACCCCACTTCAAGTCCTGGCAGACACCATGTTGGATAATGGATCCTGTCCAGAGTTGACCAATGCTGGCAAGGAAGATCAATTTGTGTGGGGCCATCTACACAGTTAGAACAATAAACCAGTGAGACAACTGGCCTCCAGAAGTCATGGGTACTCCCATCACCAGAGGCTTTTAAGGAAAGATTGGACAGCCATTATTCTGGAATGGTATATGATCTCCTGCTTGAGAATGGGGCTGGATTGGAAGACTTCCAAGGTCCCAATTCTGTTATAACCTGCAGGATCTAAGAAGCCTAACAAAACCAGGGGTGACCTCCTGTTGCTTGAATCCACTTATTTTCCCGAGTCTCTCCTAGACTCAACGAAGCTGCAAGTAGCAAATTTGGGAAGTAGCAAATTTGTGATTTGGGAATCACACCTTGCTGTTGTGGAGCTTCCTTGAGTTTGCAAGAGAACAAGAGAGAGCCTGCGCTAAGAAAAGCTGTTCTTTTTTAAATTCTCTGATTCCTCATGACCATTTTGTACCCAGGTTCTGCATTGACAATGGTGCTATGATCGCACAAGCTGGTTGGGAAATGTTCCGGTCTGGCCAAATCACAGCACTTGAAGATTCGTGGATTACACAAAGGTGATTGACCTTGTTTGCAATAGAGGGGGAAAGAATTGTGAACTTAAGGAGAAAGGGGACACATAAGTACTGAGGCATTTTAATTTATTTAGTTCCTTGCGAAATCAGAAACCTTTGAAGCTGTGGTTTTACTTGGTCTTTGTAACTCCACCTTTTTAAAACTTCCTGCAAATACAGGTAATCCTTGAGTTACATTGACAATTGAACCTAGAATTTATGTTGCTAAGTGAGAAATTTGTTAAGTGAGTTCTGTCTCATTTTACGAACTTTTCTTGCCACATCTTAAGTAAATCACTGCAGTTGATGAATTAGTAACATGGTGGTTAAATGAATTCTCCATTGACTTTGATTGTGAGAGGTTGCAAAACAGGATGATGTGATCCAGGCACTTTGCAACCGTCATAAATATGAACCAATTGTCGAGCATCTGAATGTAAATCATATGAACATCGGGATAGTGCAATGGTCATAAGTGTGAAAAATGGTCATAAGTCATTTTTTCAGTGCCATAACTCCAGTCACTAAATGAATTGTTATAAGTTGAGAACAACCTGTACAGATTCAGAAAATGCAATAAAACAAACAGCCCCCTACATTTTTGCAATTAACAACTTAGGGAGCCCAGATTTGATGGCAAATCAGCCTGACTATGGATGTAGCTTTGTACCCCTTCCCACCCTGTCCATTTTTAAAGGCCTCTTAAAGCTACATTTGGTATGTATTTATTCTGAGATAAATTGCAGCCTCAGAGGAATGGATACCCACTCAAACGTTAGTTGTGTGCTTTCATTCTTTCCAGGTATCGTACAGATGACGTGGAGGTAACATGGCGAGACTAAGGGTTTCTTTTTGCCTGAAAACATTCCCCAGTTTGGAAGCCGTGAAGTGAAAGTAGCTGGAAGGCTCAAGAGATACCCATTTGTAAAAAAAAAAACCCAGAGACAATCACTTTTTCGGCTTAAAATAAATGTCTTGATTTTGTAGGAAGGGCTCTACAGTGTGTTTGTGCTGCGTCTGTGAGGGTAAAAAGTGTCTTTTGAGGAAAAAAAAACCAGGGGGCACTTTTGAGAAACAACATATCCAAGAGCTGAGACAATTCACTAGTTTTGCTTGTGTGCAGGGATCTTCAAACTTAACCACCTTAAGACTTGTAGACTTCAACTCCCAGAATTCCTCCTCTAGTCATGTTAGCTCAGGAATGTTGGAAGTTGAAGTCCACAAGTCTTAAACTTGCCAACTTTGAAGACCATTGCTTGTGGGTCTTCATATCAGCTGATTTCCATTTTTTTCTGCAAAAGCCACATTGTCTTCCTTTTGCTATGTGAACAGAACCTTCCATCTCAGCCATAATTGTATGGGTCATGAGCTCAACTGATTGGTGAGGCTGAAATATTTGGGTTTCTTTTAGTTTACCAGGGAGCAAATGGTTAAAGAGACAAAGTAAGTGTCTCTTTTTAGAAAGATTTCAGTTGTTTTAAGGGGTGCAATGGATGCCAAAATAGCTGCAAAGCTCAGTCTTTGAAGCCCCTCAAAATGGATTCCCAAATGATCTGAATCTCGAGCCTGTTTGGGAATCTGCAAATGAGCTAAATGCTGCCCTTAAAAGTAGGCATTGGGTAACTATGGCCCTTTGCGATCTGTGGACTTCAACTTGTAGAATTCCTGAGCCAGCATGGCCGACTTGATGTCTGTGGAGATCTCAGCCATCCAGGTCATGGTTGTCCCAAAAGGTGCTTCTTCAAGAGGCAGCTGGACTTTCTGGTTTTTCTTTTGAAAACATTTCGCTTCCCATCCAAGAAGCTTCTTCCGTTTTGACTGGATGGCTTGGGAATGAAAGGATTTATACTCCTTTGCAATACAAATGACCAGCTATCTGCATAAATCCTTCCATTCCCCACCATCCAGTCAGAGTTGAAGAAGCTTCTTGGATGAGAAGCAAAACATCTTCAAACAAAACCCCAGAAAGTCCACTTGCCTCTTGAAAAAGCACTTTTGGGATATGGCTGACTTAGAAATGCTGGAGTTGAAGTCTGTAGGTTACAAAGGAACTGTAATTGCCCACCCCTGCCTTAAAAGGCTGAACTCTGCCTTCGTGTATTTGTCACTCAAGAGTCGCACCCACTAAGGTTTGCAACATGTTGAGCTTTGCTGGAAAAGGAATCCCATAAGTGAAGGAGGAAGTACAACGCGAAGAAAAACAAAGTAGGGGATACACCAGGGTTATTAAATAACAATATTAAAAAAAGTATAACTATGTACAGAGAATGGAGACACAACACATTCAGAATTGGTCCTTTGCGTTGAAACTCAACAAGCAGGGATTTTTTTAAAAAACTCAGCAAAATTCCTTCGTTGTGCGTGAATGGTCCTGGCCTCTTGGTGATGCTGACACACTCATCGGCAATGCCCATCTGCTTTTCATGTGGAGGATTGTCAGACTTCTACTCCCCCTTGTAACTGAGTTGGCATAACAGGCAGCCCCTTATAGCCTGTTTGCGCAAGGCTTCCTTCGGATCCTGCTGCACCCTATTGGCAGTAGAGGGTGAGTGCATCCTCTTGGTTGCCCCGGATGAAGACAATTGGTGGATATAAGTCCTTGGAGACCGTCTCAAGCCAGGCCATGTAGAGGGAGCTGGGACAGGCTCCTTTACGTACCACTGGAAGGCTTCTAGAGAATTAAGGAAAGGAAGAGAAGAAGTTAGGGATCTGCTTGTCAGGAACTGGGAGGCCCCACATTACAAAATCCATATGGTATTGAACAGAATAGAATCCTTTATTGTCCAAGTATGATTGGATACACAAGGAATTTGTCTTGGTGCAAATGCTCTCAGTGTATAAAAAAGAAAAGATACATTCGTCAAGAGTATGTACCCTATAGCAATGTGCACCACAGAAGTGACCTTCCTGAAGAAGACAGAACAGACAATTTCTGCCATTATGATCCCCTGCATTAGATCCGTGTTTGAACAAGCTCTGATACAAGGTCATTTGCCAAATGCTGTTGGCAAGGAAGCAACAATCTCACAACAAAAACAATAACTTGCAATGGCAGAAGAAAGGCTCTTCCATGTTGTAAAGTTAGACACAGCATCTCTCCTCATTTGCATGGCTCATCGTTCGATCTTTGCACAACAACACAATAAGTGGCAATACTTTATTCCCACTCAGAAGAAAAGCCACTAATTCAGACCATTAATTGCTGAAGATTTATTAACCTGAGGATCATTAATGTTTTTAATCAATTGACTTTTTCATTGGGTGGGAAACCAGTCAAGGAGAACTTTTGGGGTGGCCTTTAGACTATTTTCGTTGTAACTACTGAATGTCAAGTGATTATTTGATTGACTCATCTTAGCCTCCAGTAATAATAAATAAACTCTTGAGTGAGCTGGTTATTATAGTTTCATTTTGGACTGCTTACTGTTTAACAACCTGTTTTACAATCTATAATGTTTGCAATTGATAAAATCAGCACTGGTGTTTAGTATAACCTTTAAAACAAAGTTAGCTTGCTTGGGTTTTTTTTATTTTTCTATAGTAAAAAAGAGTCAGTTTTGTCTAATGATTAAAGGATCAGGCTAAAAAGCTGGAGTCTATGAGTTCTAGTCCTGCCTGAGGCACGAAAGTTGGCTGGATGACCTTGGGCCAGTCACTCTCTTTCTTTCAGCCCAATTTACTTCACAGGATTGTTGTGGGGAAAATAGGAGGAGGAAGATGTGGTTGATATATCCACCACTTTTAGTTATTTGTATAAATAATAAAGGCGAGATGTAAATAAATAAAAATATTTTGCTTATTTTCCCTATTACCTGATGTCAATTTTGGGGGGGGTGAGGGAGGGATGATTGTTTATTTTTCTAGCAAGTGAGAGTATATGTCCAGGAAAAAATGTACAACTTTCTAAATTAAATTTAAATAGAATTTGGTCTACTGGTTAAGGTACCAGGCTACTCTCACCTTAGCCATAAAAGCCAGCTGGCTGACCTTGGGCCGGTCCCTCCCTCTCTCCCCCCCCCCTCTATTTTCATAAGAATAACAGACTTGGAAGGGACCTTGGAGGTCTTCTAGTCCAATTCTGTGCTCAGGCTAGTTGTAACAGCACTGGGGGAAAAAGTGACTTACAATTGGTCCTCACACTTAACCAGCATCAAAGCATCCCCACGATTATTTGATCAAAATTTGAGCGCTTGGCAACCAGTGTGTATTTACAATGGTTGTAACATCCTGGGATCATCTGATCACCATTTATTTCTGGCTTATTTCTTAGCCCAAGCTACCTCACAGGGTTGTTGTTGTGGGGAAAATAAGAGAATGAAGGTATATATTTGCTGCCTTCCATTATTTATAGAAATAATAAAGGTGGGATAAAAATAAAAATTGATGTCCCCCAAAAAAGTGAATCAGGTCTGTTTTCATAGCTGGGTATGTAATTTTTTTATGGGTATTTATACCCATAGTTGGGTATGTATGTAAAAACCTGAAGAGTTTTAATTGTCTAGCAAAACAAAAAAAGAATAGGACACTAAGACCTGAAACACTTGTACTTTGGAACTGTTAATGACACACAATGAGCTCTGGAGATTTTCTGTTCCCAAGAAAAAGCTGCATTTTCTGAATCTTGAATTTTTCATCCAATACTCTTGTGTGCAAAACTGGGGTGTAGCCAAACGTTCGTATGCATCTCCTGCCTTTACCTCAAGAGCTTACACGAATGTAACTCGTATTTTTGTTCCTCAACCTTTCCCCCACTGCAACCCTGTAAGATAGGATGAAAGTTAGGAACTGGCCCAAAGCTCCTCAGGATGCTTCTGGGTCTGTAAGATAGATTAAAATATACATCTCTCTGCTCCTCGTCCAGTATCTGAACACTAAGCCATGCTGGCACTCAAATCACACACGTTCCCTCATACACACTTGTCAAATTAATATGAATCAACAATGCAATGTTTTCATAACTGCAATTTTGTGAGCCATCCACCACTATAAACTTAATTCACAAAAAAAGGGGTACATCGTTGCCCTGAATAAGAACATGACAACCATTAGGGATGCTGGCCACTCTAAGAAAGAGGACACAACTCACATGACGATGAGGGCTGCATTGCGGGAGTGATCTTGCAGAACTTCGTGAAGACGCATGTGTTGTTCAGACTAGAAAGACAACGAGGAGAGGGGAAAAATTAGTTTTTAGAGGTTTTGTTGTTTTTTCTTCCCTCTCCCATTTCTTTAACTCTCTAATCCCAGCTCAAGTGGAAGTATAAAGCTGACTTTGGGGATATGGGGAATGAGATTTATTAATATGTAGAAGGAAGGCCACAAGGAGATCAAAGTGACAGAGGTTAAAAGGGGAAGAGGAAATAACTATCCTGGGGGGGGGGGGAA
>BHFT01045136.1:0-36633 GCA_004320025.1 Laticauda laticaudata | reverse complement strand
GGGGGGGGGGGGGGAAAGCATCTAGGAAATCGCTAGGAGCTGAGGCTCATTTGAGAGAACTTTTACTTGTATTGCTAGACTTGTTAATGCTTCTCATCAATTCTGGCAGGATGGTGGGGACTATGGAAGGATTAGTTCTGACAGAGTGGAGGTAGGGGGGCAGAATTGGACAGATCAAGAAAGACGGGCCCAAACTCTCACCTTTTTCTTGTAGATTCTCAGGTCTTCGCTGGTGATTTTCCATGGCATTTCCTTCTTCATTGCTTCTATGATTTCGGCATCTTTTTGTCCTTCATTCAGCCGATATGGAGCTATCAGGTCCTCAAATTCTTTGTAGCTGCCATGGAGAAGGAAAAAATAAAAGAAGTTGTAAAAAAAGGGAGGACGGAAAATAACACAAAGTTTGAAGGAGGGGAGCCTCACTGTTTAGGGAACAGGGCAGGGGTTGGCTTGAAAAATTTTAGCAAAGAGTTCTCTGCCCAGTTGTTAGGTGGATGTGGCTATAGTGGCCTCATCAGCCTCCTGCACCACGGGGGGGGGGGGGGNAACGGTCTCCCCAGGCTCTGGAAGCTCTCTGGAAGCTGGAAACAGACCCATTTCCAGCCTTCCCAAACTTATGGGAGGCCCATTTTCTACCCTCCCCAGGGGCCTTGGCACTGACCTGCATCCAAAATGGCCCACGTGGGGCCTCTTGGGGGGGAGGGGAAGAGGAGGGGTAGGCAGGGCCAGACAGGAGTGGGATTTGGGGTCTTTCTGAACTGCACAGAATCTTAGCCAGGGGCTGTCCTGAACCCCTGCAAACCCTCAGCAGTCCATTCCTGGAACAGGGGTATCAGACAGCAAAGGACAATCCTCACACATCCCTCCAGAAATGATACAGGTAGATTTGGCTTATGGCCACAAACTTTCCATTGCTAAACAAGACGGTTGCTAAGCGGGCTTTGCCCCATTTTATGATTTCTCTTGCCACAGTTGTTAAATGAAACATGCAGCTGCTAGTAACATGGTTGTGAAGTGAATATTGCTTTCCCATTGCTTTCACTTGTCAGAAGGTTGTCAAAAAACGATCACATGATCCAGGACACTGCAACCATCATAAATGCATGCCAGTTGCCAAGTGGCCAAATTTTGATCATGTGACCTTGGGGATGCGGCAACAGTCGTAAGTGAAAAGCTATCACAAGATACTTCTTCAAAGAAAAACCAGAACGTCCAGTTGCCTCTTGAAAAAAAGCACTTTTGGGATATTCTGTAGGCCCTTTGTCAAGTGTTTCTGTCAAATTTCTTATAAACTCATTCAGCCCAAAATTCTATTCCAAAAGATGAGGGATGGGAAGAAATAAGGGCTTGGTGGTTGTGAATGGATTTTAGACAGGTCATCTAAGAAAGAGACCTTTAAATAATCTAGCTCAGAAATCTTAAAAGACATGCTAAATTTAAAGAAAGAACACAACTGCTCCCTCATTATTATTTGCTAGGTTCTCGTGAAACATCATGAACCTGTTCTCTGGCCTAGTCCCTCCTTTCCTGCTTAAGTCTCAGCCCCAAATTGCAGAATAGGCCACCATTGTAGGCTTCAAACACCTGTCCCCTCAAAGTACACAGGGTTTTGAATCAGTCCAACTTCCTGTCAATGCAGGATGCTCAAAACCATTTCCTGGCCAAAGTCTCATTGGACATCATAACAGAAGGGATGCCCATTAGTGTTGTGGGTCACTTCCTCTACCATCAAATTGCTGTCACTGCTCAATCCTGTTTTACAAATATCCTCTAAGAGGAGGATATACAGGGAGTACACGACTTATGACGAAAATTGAGCCCAAAAATTCTATTGTTAAGGGAGATGTTGGTTAAGTGAGTTTTGCCCCTTTATGTCCTTCCTTGTCACAGTTGTTTAGTGAATCGCTGCAGGTGTTAAGTTAGGAACACCGTTCTTAAGTGAATCTGGCTTTCCCATTGACTTTACTTGTCAGAAGATGGCAAAAGGGAATCACATGATCTCTGGGACATAGCAACAGCCATAAGTGTGAATCAAGTTGTCAAGCACCTGAAATTTGATCACATGATCATGGGGAAGCTAAAAAGGTTGTAACTGTGAAAAAGTTATAAATCACTTTTTCCAGTGCTGTTGTAACTTTGAACAGTCACTAAATGAGCTGTTGTAAATTAAGGACTACCTGTATTCTGTGTCTTTCACTGGAGAATGACGGACAACAGGTCTTAAACTTCTCCTATGTGACACCTTTTCAGATACACTAGTACTGTGGTAATCATTGTTTTTATTTGGAAGCCTACACTCACAAACAAAAAAAATGTCCATACCACAAGCCAGGCAAACACCTGGACACAAACAGATCCCCCCTGATACCTCCAGCTCACACACACCCCAACCAGGCACCCAGATGAAACCTAGCTTCCTAATAGATAATAGCCGTCCTTTCACGTGAAGCAGGCTGCACTAAAAAGCCTCCAATACAGAACACAGTGCTGCCAGCAATGCTAAGGCCACAAAACAGACAGAGAAATTAGAAACTCAATCAAGCAAGAACACAGCAAAACTCAAGACCAATAAACACAGACTCAAATGACTCCCAACCATCAGGATGAAGACCTCATACAGAAGCCTGATATATATATATATGAATGCAGTTGAGCTATTATCCATGTCATGTAGTGCTTTTAAAGTTGTAGCAACGTTTCAGCAAATCTATCTGTCATCATCAGGCTTCTGTATTGAGTTTGTATGTGGGTCATGGCTATCACAGCATTAGTTTTAAATTTGAGGCCTAACCTTACTGTTGTCCCCAGGATGGTGTTTTTACATCCTGATTGGTTGGGAGTCTTGGTCTGTGTTTATTGGTCTTGGAGTTTGTTTTGAATTGGTGTTTCTGGTTTTTGTTCTTGTCTGTTTGTGGCTTTGATGGCTGGCAACCACTGTGTTCCTGTGTTGGAGGGCTTACAGTGCAGCTTGGCTTTAGGAAAAAGGATGGCTGTTATCTATTAGAAGCTAGGTTTCATCTGGGTGCCTGGTTGGGTGTGTTGAGCGGAGGTATCAAGAGGGAGTTCCTGTTTGTGCCCAGGTGTTTGCCAGGCTTGGGGTGTGGAATCTTTCTGTTTGAGAGTGCAGGCTCTCTAAACGGGCTTGTGATAGCCATGACCCACATACAACTCATCGGGTGCCCACATATAATTGTAAGCTATCTAGGCAGACATTTCGATGAAATCTCATTACCTCATCTTCAAGGCTTTGCCGTGGCTCTAGAGTAATGGGAGCTTGCACTGCCTCTTCCTTTTAACTGCTAGTGGGGGTGTGACTTATGATTGGCGTGGGGCTTGCTGTGTTCTGATGGCTGGGGTTGTGTTCTGTTGTGTTGGGGTTTGGCCTGTGTTCTGATTGGTCTGAGTGTGTGTGTTCTGTCAGGTGGGGCTTGGTTGTGCTCAGGTTAGTCCTTAGTGCTGGAGGATTGAGCTGGTGAAGCTCTGATCCTGTTGTTTGGCTTCGCCGTTCATTCGGTGATGTGCCCATGGTGGACTATCAGTTCACTTCAATGGATGGGGTCGGAGGTTTGAATGGGTAGTTGATGCAAGCTGCGTATGGCTTCTGGTCCGTGTCGTGTCTCCGTCTTCTGTGTGGGTGTGAGTCTTTTTTTCTACGCTGAAGTTGGTGGTTAGTATCTTGTGTGGCCCTTGTTGGTGTGGGTCTCGTGTCATTCTTTATGTTAGCTACTTGTTTATTAATGGAGACAGATTTCAAAATGGTTGGTAGGCGAGAGGTAATCATCTATTTTATTCATGCTGTGGGCACGGAATTTCTATGTTTAATCTTCCTTCGGTATTATCCCACGTCATTGTAGTTCTGTTAAAGTTGTAGCTCATTGTAGTTCTGTTATGAGCATACAACTTTAACAGCAGAAACTACAATGACGGTGGAGGATAATACCCGAAGGAAGCTAAACAGCACAAATGTAAGATAACCCGCGCAAGGCTTAAAAAACATTATATATATATAGTATCATAATTATATTATTTGTTTTTTAAGCTTTTCGCGTACTTACATGTGTGCTGTTCAGCTTCCTCGGGTATATATCCACGTCATTGTAGTGCTTACAACTTTAACAGCACTACAATGACCGCGGAATAATAACCGAGGGAAGCTGAAACACACACAGCACACACACAGTTGTCACACACACACACGACATATAGTATATATATATATATATATAAATAAATATACAATAGGTGCTGCATTTGGCGTTGCATATACCCATACATATAAAGATATTGCTAAACCATTAACTTTCATATTATTGATACAGTATTTGCTTTTTGGTTCTATTCATTCTATTTTTTTTCCCTACCTTCCCTTCTTCTTTGTAGCCACTGATAAAACTTATTCCATGTTTCATAGTAAGCTGATTCCCCCTTATTTTTCAATTCTAAGGTTAACCTATCCAATTCTGCATAAGCCATTATTTTCTTTATTATTTCTCTTTCTGGTGGTATTCATTTTTCCAATATTGCACGTATCTCATTCTCACCACTGTCAAAACATGTATAATTAAATATGCTACATCTTTCCTATATCCTTCTATCATTAGTCCTAAGTGAATTAATTCTGGTTTAAACAGAATATACTCTCCCACCATTTGTTCCACCCAAGTCTGTATCAATCCCCAGTGTTTTTTGCAAATTTACACATCCACATATGTGGTAGAATATACCTGATAAGTCCTTACACTTCCAGCATTCTGGGGATAAACTTTACATGATAATCATTGTTAATTGGTTCCAAGAAGTGCGATACATACCAAAAAAAATGAATATCAAGCAATCTTTTCCCGTAAGGCACGATGGTGGGAGTTACAAGATAGTGACATCAACAAGTTTTAACTTGTTCACCAAGTATCAAACAAAGCACTTGTCTTAGCAACAGAAATTTTAGACTCAACTGTAGTCATAAGTTGAAGACTATTTGTATTGATTTGAGACTCAGGAGCTGGATTAGGAAGCCAAGGCTCAGGAACAATAATTGAGGACAAATTGCAAGATATTTACCTGGTTTCCTCAGGTTTCCACATTATTTCGGGCAGCACCACAACCTCACTGAAGCCCAAGCGGAATTTGTCCAACAGAAACTGGATCCTGTTAAACAGAAAGAATTAGACAAGATAAATCTGAAATCTCCTGGTTATATTGTTGACAGGCCAGATGCTTTGCTTTGTATGTCTACTCAAATTAGATATTTTAATGTTCCATAGTGTTTTAATGGTTTTTATTGTTTTAAAGTGGAGTGAAGTGGAGTGGAATGCAGTGGAGTAGAGTAGAGTATAGAGTAGAGTAGAGTAGAGTAGAGTAGAGTAGAGTAGAGTAGAGTAGAGTAGAGTAGAGTAGAGTAGAGTAGAGTAGAGTAGAGTAGAGTAGAGTAGAGTAGAGTAGAGTAGAGTAGAGTAGAGTAGAGTAGAGTAGAGTAGAGTAGAGTAGAGTAGAGTAGAGTAGAGTAGAGTAGAGTAGAGTAGAGTAGAGTAGAGTAGAGTAGAGTAGAGTAGAGTAGAGTAGAGTAGAGTAGAGTAGAGTAGAGTAGAGTAGAGTAGAGTAGAGTAGAGTAGAGTAGAGTAGAGTAGAGTAGAGTAGAGTAGAGTAGAGTAGAGTAGAGTAGAGTAGAGTAGAGTAGAGTAGAGTAGAGTAGAGTAGAGTAGAGTAGAGTAGAGTAGAGTAGAGTAGAGTAGAGTAGAGTAGAGTAGAGTAGAGTAACTGAGTTGGAAGGGACCTTGGAAGTCTTCTAGTCCAACCCTCTGTCTAGATAGGAAACCCTACATCACTTCAGACAAGTGGTTATCTAATCTCTTCTTTAAAACTTCCAGTTTTGTAGCATTAACTACTTCTGGAGGCAAGTTGTTCCACTGATGAATTGTTCTAACTATCAGGAAATTTCTCCTTAGTTCTAGGTTGCTTCTCTCCTTGATTAGTTTCCATTCATTGCTTCTTGTCCTGCCCTCAGGTGCTTTGGAGAAGAGCTTGACTTCCTCTTCTTTGTGGCAACCTGTGAGATATTGGAACCCTGCTATCATGTCAGCCCTTAGTCCTTCTTTTCATTAAACTAGATGTACCAATTCTGCTCTTTATATATTTTATCCTCCAGTCCTTTAATCATATTTGCTTCTCTTCTCTGCACTCTTTCTAGAGTCACAACATTTTATAACATATAGCAATAGTGCTTAAACTTACATACCGCTTCACTGTGCTTCAAAGCTCTCTATAAGCAGTTTACAGAGTCAGCATATTGCCCCCAACAATCTGGGCCCTCATTTTACTGACCTCAGAAGGATGGAAGGCTGAGTCTAGCCAGACTGAATTGAACTGCTGAACTGCTGGCAGTCAGCAGAATTAGCCTGCAGTATTGCATTCTAATACTACACCACCATGGCTTAAGTGGCTTTAATGTTTTAATTATAATATATGTTTTTGAATGGTGAGCTGCCCAATAGTAGGCGGCTGTAGAAATCAAATCAAATCGATTGATCAATGAAATACAGGCTCCTCTTGGCACATCCATGACTGAAGAGGTCATAAACCAAGAACATAGGACAAGCCTTTTGAAGCCATGTCAACACTTCACCACAGAGTTTGGAGACAATCTAAAGGCAAAGTGTGAGTGCTATCTTTCAGGACAGCATGTCTCTCTCGCATTTACAATCTTCCTGAGCAAACTCTGGTTAGCTGCCAAGGAAACATCGCCAGCCCCTTCCTGGAACTGCTTAGCTTTGGATTTTAATCTCCCCATCATCCCTGCCCTTCCTCCCTTACTCTTCTCTATGTTCCTCGGCGTTAGAGATTTGCCCACTGATGAAGACTCGGACTTTGCACTGGCTCCAGCGTTTCCGGCGAGTCAGAAGATAGGGGATGAGGAGGGTCAGCCCTGCGGAGCAAGGAGGGGAAAAAGAAGAAAAAAAAAGTCCAGAGACCAGCTGCACAACATGGTGGCATAACCACACTGCCAGAAAGAACACATCCTGTTTTGCAAGCAGAGCCCAAAATCTGCTGGGAAGGCATCTCCAACTGGTTTCCCCAACCAGTTGAAATCCCAGTTCAATAGGGCGAATAGGCCCCATTGTCATCTAATATCAGCTTTCATGGGTAAACCAGATATGAAATATGATTAGATGAACTAATTCCACTTAATAATAAGGCTATGCTGATAGGACTCTTACAAGTCTTAAGGTACATATTTCCTATCATCACTTTAACAGTCTGGTTAATTAGTAAGGAGTGCTTCTAAGTTTCTTTCCTCTGACCATTAATCCCTTGGGGGACACCTGAATCTGTTGTCTAATTTTTGTTTCCTGCTTTCCCTCATCCTCCAAGCCTGTTCACACATTCCATTACATCTGAAATATGTAGATGGAGTCTACATATCATATAGATGGAGAGTTTGCCCATGAGAACCATGACAAGATGGAATGAAAATATTATTTCCCAAGTGTGCTTTTTCCCATTTGCTAAGAAACAGATAAAGCTTGTGAATCCGAGATATAATTCATGATATAAATCTGTATACATGATAAACATATTATATACGACAATGATAAAGTATTTATCTATATATCTATATCTATCTATCTATTTATCTATCTATTTATCTACAACACATTTATATCTAATTACAAAATATCTGTATATTTCCAAGGCTATATACACAGAAATATAGATGAAGACACACATATCTGTATATAGGTAGTTCTTGACTTACAACAATTCATTTAGTGTTCATATGATGACACTGAAAAATGTAACATGACCATTCTTCACATTTATGACCACTGCAACATCCCCATGGTCATGCAGTCAAAATTTTGATGCTTCGTAACTGGTTCATATGTATAACGATTGCAATATCCCAGGATCATGTGATCAGCTTTTGTGACCTTCAGACAAATAAAGTCCATGTGAAAGCCACTTAATAACTGCAGTGATTCACTTAACAACTGTGGCAAGCAAGGTCATAAAACAGGGCAAAATTCACTTAAATGTCTCACTTAGTAACATAAATTTTGGGTTCAATTGTCATAAGTCAAGGATTACCTGTATTCATTCATCTGGAGAAGATCTATCTGAGATAGTTGAGTTAACACCAACTTGATGGCATGATATCTATCATTTATATATATGAATGTATATTCATATATATATGAATGTATATTCATATATATATGAAATTATATATAGTTGAATATTGCACATGTTATACATCTATCACTGTTAATAATTTATGTAATAAAAGGACAATGAATGAGCCATAAAGAACCATGAAAAAAACTTCTCTTTATGGCTTTCCCATCTGTATATAAACTTTGCCCTATTTGTAGATATGCACACTTGTTATAAATGTTTTGCAAGGAAAAAAAGATCGCAAGTTTATATTAAGTATCATGGTACCGATTATATTTCCAGGCTATTAGACATTGGTTTTTTTGGCCATAAAAATATCAACAAAAACAAGAATTATTATTTCCAGAGAAATTCACCTACCACCATCATCAAACAACCAATAGATATCGATATTTTTCTTCTTCTGTTTGCTCTGGAACACGGTCTCCAGGTTGGCATCGGCACCAACTTTAAACACGCCACCTGAAATATAAACATAAAGAGGTGTTTCACATAGTTCCCACTTTCTAGCTAGGTGCATGAACCACTTCATCAGACTAGCTTTACGAATGGTTATGGAATATCTTCATCCAATTCTGTCCAAACTCCAAAGTTTTCCTGGCATTAAGTGATATTTGGGGCTTAGCATTAAAGCACCAGTCTCAAAACCAGAAGACAGTGAGTTCTAGTCCTGTCTTGGGCATGAAGGACATCTGGGTGATTTCAGGCCAGTCACATTTAGCTCACAATACAAACAATAAGTCAATTAAGTCAATTCTTGTTGCAACCAAAGGATCAACACTTGGTTGATCTGAAAAAAAGCACTTCTGGGAAAACATAAGGAAGATAAAAAATTCCCAAAGCACGTTCAAGCTTCCAGTCCTCATTTTTTGAAGTTCTTTTGATGCGAATTTGGAATGGTGAGTAAAGAGGCAAATCTGAACAGGACACATTTCTTATTTGAGACCAACTTACGCTTCTGTTTTTCCTTCCCCAAGGCGGCTTCTGTGTCTTCAAAACCCAGATTCACTGTCCCAGAAAACAGAGGAAAAGCCCATTGATCAAATCTGCATTTATTTATTTATTAGATTTTTAAACTACTTTTATTACTTTATTATCCTCCTTCCTTCTCCTATTGTTGGTTTTGTTTAGAAATAAATCAACCAATAAACTATGTATATCTTGCCTTCTAACTAATTCAGTAATACAGGTAGCAAAGAGAAATTAAAATACAAAGAGCAACATTAAAGGCTGTTCCAAAATATGTACAGGCAGTCCTCAACTTACAACAGTTCAATTTAGTAACTGTTCAAAGTCAAAACGTTACTGAAACAAGTGACTTATGACCATTTTTCACACTTACAAACATTGTAACAGGATCTCGTGATCAAAAATAAAATGTTCAGCAACTGACTCATATTTATGACAGTTGCAGTGTCCCAATGCAGTCATGCATTGGGACATATTTATGACAATTATGCATTGATCCCCTTTTGCAACCTTCTGACAAGCAAAGTCAATGGGGAAACCAGATTCACTTAACAACTGGGTTAACTAACTTAACTGCAGTGATTCACATAAGTTCTATGGCAAGAAAGGTCATAAAATGGAACAAAGCTCATTTTACAAATGTCTGGTTAAGCTATATAAACGTTGGGCTCAGTTGTTGTCATAATTCAAGGACTACCTAGAGTTCTTTTTGATTTTTTTAAGGAAAGCTCCACAGAAACCTATTATCTTTTCCAGAATGAAAACAAGACAGATTGTTGCTTCCAAACCAGAAATAGTATTCAGCAGGTTTTGACCAATTCTGGGGAGCCAGTAGCGAAAATTTTGAGCAGTTTGGAGAACTGGCAAATACCACCTCTGATTGGCCCTGTCCCCATCTATTCTCTGCCTCCCGAGTCCCAACTGACCGATTGGGTCTTCTTTGGTTGCTCTGCATAGGAGAACGGAGCTGAAAAGCAGGTTAGCGGGGTGGGGAGGGAATGGAGATTTTGCAGTATCCTTCCCCTGCCATGGCCACCAAGCCACACCCACCAAGCCATGCCCACAGAACCAGTAGTAAAAAATTTTTAATCCCACCCTTGTTCCAAACACATTTTTTGGAATTAACTCACCTTGGGCCTTGATTATCCGTGACAGGTCCAGACCATCCTTCATCCGAAGCAGACAGACCGCAGTTCCGAGATCAAAGGAGTCACTGCAAAGTAGTGGAAGAGAAAATTTAAATAATTATCAACAATTTTTATGCACTGTCCCTATCATCTGCTTTTTAAAAAAACACAGAAGAAGCTAAGAGAAGTATTTGTTATTGTTTGTCATTCGCTAAGTCGTACCCAGCTCCCTGCTGCCTCATGGACCACAGCACACCAAGCTATGGTGGCTTTCATTGTCTCCTGGAGTTTCCCCAAATATGTATTTGTATCCCCCTTTAATTAATTTTTATAAATAACCAAGGCTACGAAACCAACACATTTTCCTCCTCCAATTTTTCCTCACAACAACAATAATACTATGAGGAGGATTGAAAGACTGGCTTTTCATGGCTAAGGCAGGTCTTGAGCTCACAAATCTCCTGCTTTCTAGCCTGGTGCCTTAACCTCTACACCAAACTGGCTTTACAAACAGCTATGCAAGGATTTTCAAACTTGGCAAGTTTAAGATTTGTGGACTTCAACTCCCAGAATTCCTGAGCTAATATGGCTAGAGGAAGAATTCTGGGAGTTGAAGTCCACAAGTCTTAAAGCTGAAAAGTTTGAAGACCTCTGAGTTATGGAATATCCTTCATCCAATTCTCAGCAAATTCAAACTTTTTCCTGACATTGACACCTGGTTTATCTAACTCCAAAAACAACATATTTATGGCTTTCACCGATTTTCCCTTGGAACTGATTTAAACTCAGGTAGTTTTACATACTAAAACAATATATAAAGTATAAAGGGCAAATGTTCTTCTACAATGTCTCTACCTTAGGAGAGATCCAAACCAACCCATTGGTTCATAAACTCGCCACACCTATAGTATATCTATCCCGTTTTCCCCATTCCTAACCCCACCCCCTTTTTCATGTATTCTTCTTGAGAACATGATGTCCTTACTGTATTATGCCCACATAATTCTCCAGGTTTGGGGGAGAGTCAGCCTGCCAGTCATTTTTATAACCGAGAACTATGGTGTTGGGTTTTAGACGTCCTAGACCAGAGACCTGCAAGGAGAAAGTATGGTGAGTTTTTTTTAATCAAATGGAAAAGATACTATCCACATTTATATACTATGCTAAACATGGTTTATTTTAACCAGGGTCTGTTGAACAATTATGGTGGCCTGGTTTTCATACATTAACCATAAACTAATACCTAGAAACCATCATGGTTAGGTTCATCCAACATACCCAGCCAGGAGATAGGTGGTGTCAAAATTGCAGACTAAGAGTATGTGTGTCTTGTAATGTTTTATATATTAGAGATCTCTATTTCAAAAATATCTTGATAACCATGTCTGTTTGCCTATCAGTCCATCTGTCCATCTATCCATCCATCCAGATGGACTTAGAAGTTTGAGCCAGAAATTTGCTTTCAACTTGTTCTTAATGTCAAAGCATTCAGTGATAAGGCTATATAAATATAATAAAGAAACCAATTTAAGTGTAAAGATTATCGAGAGAATTATAGGTAATCCTCAACTCACAACCATTCGTTTAGTGGCCGTTTGAAGTTGCTCTGAACAGCAATGAAAAAAGTGTTATGACCAATTTTCACACTTCTGATCATTGCAGCATTCCCACATGATCATATGATCATAATTCAAGTGCTTGGCAACTGATTCATATTTATGATGGTTGCAATGTTCCAGGATCATGCAGTTGCTTTTTATTATGATATAATTGCTTTCATCATTTTGATATGTTTGGAGTCAGGCATGTTATAGAAATTATAAAGGATATACCCACTTTTTAATGTTGATTCTCTTCCACTAAGCTAAAACCCCTTTGTAAAGACACATAGAAGACTTTGTCCTCATCATTTTGGCTAATAGAATGGGATCTCCAGGTTTCACCGAGGGAGATTTCCAAGAAGTCTTAAAGCTTTGAGGTGAGGATTAACAAAAATGGCTGATACAGAATACCAGTACTACAAAGTAGCTAAGAATCTATGCTATGGATCCTTTGTGCTCTCCAGGCTGGGTAGTTTTCTTGCAGATGTTTTATTACCAAACTAAGTAACATCATCAGTGCATCACCTAGTTTGGTAATGAAATGCGTGCAAGCAAACCACCCAGCTTGCAGAGTACCAAAGATCCCAATAGTTCAACTCTTGAGTTACAAATATTTTCTTTTTTTGCTATCATCTTCATTTGGCCAAACCCACCATAGATAGATAGATAGATAGATAGATAGATAGATAGATAGATAGATAGATAGATAGATAGATAGATAGATAGATAGATAGATAGATAGATAGATAGATAGATAGATAGATGATAGATAAAATTGGTTTTTCAAAATATAAAATACAAAGAAAAATAAAAAAAGTAGTAGAAAACTAAGAAGAGAGGGAAGGAAAACAAAGAAAAGGAATAGTATAAAGGGAGAAAATTATATATACATACATATACACAAGCCATTTCTATAACAATAAGCCTATCAAAGTTTCATTGCAAAATTCAGAAGCAATCTCAGAATAGAAACAAAGTTAGATATACTCTCTTCTTTGGATAAAATAATCAATCTGACTATCTCTGCTTCTCTTTGCTATGGGGAGTAATATATGCTTCTATTAACTCATTAATCTTTATCATAATTTGTTAACCCACCATCTTTGAATGAGTGAGCACCCCAGGACCAAAACCTAGAGTCATTCTTTCAGCTTCAACCCATCTCTCTGTCAGTCCCTAATTTTTGCTCCCTTCTCCAGCAATAAATCAAAGACATTACACAAAGCCTCCATTCCGAAAATCTCAGCCGGCTTTGCAAATGCAATACCTGCATAAGGCTCCTAGCTCCTGAACGTAAATCTCCGATGGTGATGAAGTTGTAGAATGCTTGGATTTTCCGCTTGCCGAGCCACTGGAGTTGCTCGTCGTAATCCTCAATGCAGGATGAATCCTTTAGGAAAACCAGAGGGTTTGGGCTTAAAAAGGGGCAGAAGACCTTCCCCCACCTCTTTATTCCTGTCCCATGGAGTAGAACGGGACAACTCGCTGCAGCCAACTCGCCACAAAATAATTTGCCATGGCCAACTCGCTGCAGGAAAATTCCACACAGAATAACTCAATGTTACCCGCTATTATTTCTTTGACCTAATTTCCATTTTTGTGGAAATGGACAAAACATGAAAATAATGTAGAAGAAACAGTGGCAGACAACATTTATCGCATTTGAGTTATCCCACGTGGAATTGTCTTGTGACCAGTTGTCCTGCAGCAAGTTGGCCCAGCAAGATGGCTGCAACAAGCTGTCCTAGAGCCACCCAAAAGCTGACCCCTAAAAGGTGCACTAACCTCAGTCACATTTCCGCATATCATGAGGCTGACATTTTTAGTGAAGGCGCTAACAAAATCCACCAGGGCTGGTCGGAAGTTGGGTGGGCCCGACAGGACCAAACACTGAGGCCTGCAGATGGGAAAGGTAACAACCGCAAGATAGTTAGTAAATGTGTATCACACCACAAGATGCGTTCTCCAGTTCCCTAGAAGATCTGCATGAAGCAACACCAGAGGCGATTGCTTGGAGAGCTGCAGTAGTCATCCAGTTATGAAACCACTGCCATAGCTCCATAGAAGTTTTACTTATAAATACATGGACAATGTATATCAGTGGTGGGATTCAAATTTTTTTTAGTACTGCTTCTGTGGGCTTGACTAGGTGGGTGTGGCTGTGTGACTGGGTGACCATGCCTTTTTTTTTTTTTTTTTTTTTTGCAGTCCTAACCCATTTTTTGGCCTTCTGGGCCTCGGAAAGCCTCCTTGGGGGGGGGGGTGTTTTTGCTCCCAGAGGCTTTCCTGGGGCCCAGGAAGGAAAAAAAACAGCCTGGAAGGGGCATGCAACATCCCCCCCACACGCCATTTTGGGGTCTTCTGAGCCTCAGGAAAGCTTCCTGGGGGGGTGTTTTTGCTCCCAGGAAGCTTTTCTGGGGCCCAGGAAGACAAAAAATGGAGTGAGAGCCGGAGGGGGGCTGTGTCCCCTCCCTCCATTTTTTGCCTTCCTGGTTCTCAGGGAAGCTTCCTGAGCAAAGCAGTAAGACAGAAAGGGGTATCCCGGCACAGCTAATCACAGGACCAGCTGATTGTTGGGAGGGGGAAAAAAAGAAATACCTTGACTGGGCAGGGAAGAACGCAGTCAGTGATGTTGGGGTGCATGCGATGTTGCACATGCACGATAAGGACTGACTAGGTGTGGAGAGGAGGGACAACTGAGTCAGGGGTATGGCCAGCCAGAAGTTACCACCAGTTCAGCAACCCACGCCAAATCCTTGCTACTGGTTCATGTGAACTGGTGCGAACCGGCTGAATACCACCACTGGTGTATATATGTTTACTTCTCTTCCATTGTGTTTTCATTATATGCTGAGTGATAATAAATAAGCACCAGATGAACTGGGAAGTAGGGATAGATAAACTCCCTTCAACTTAGTTCAGCTGCAGATGTGCTACATGTCATAGGTACAGGCACTTTAGGGCACTGTCCCTGGGAATATAATTCAATTAGGCAGCTAACATAGAGGGAGCAACTGGCATAACTGGGACATTCCTCAAAACAGTATAGAGGTAGTCCTCAACTTATAGCTACAATTGGTTCACCTCACAGAGGGCGTAAAGGTGTCAGGGTTCTGACCGATGCCCACGTACTTTGAATTGTGGTTGTTCCAAAGGTGCCTTTTTTTCAAGAGGCAACTAGAGTTTCTGGTTTTTCTTTGAAGACGTTGCGTTTCTCATCCAAGAAGCTTCTTCAGCTCTGACTGGATGGTGGGGCTGAATTCTTCAGTCAAAGCTGAAGAAACTTCTTGGATGAGAAGTGACACTTCTTCAAAGAAAAACCAGAAAGTGCAGTTGCACTCTTGAAAAAAATCACCTTTGGGACAACCATAGTTCAAAGCATCTTTGCAGCCCTTATGTGGAGTGAGCCCCAGAACCAAGGTTATGTCTCTTCCGCTTGGCCACTCACCGGAAATTCTTGACATGGTCTTCCACATTGGTCAAGTTCATGGCATTTGAGAGAGCCATGTTGTAGGTCCCAGCTTGTACTGAGGAGCCCCAGTTCACCTCTATGATGAACAAGGAGGAAAAGAAAGTTGGGAAGCGAAAAATGAGATATTCTGTCAGTCATTTCCTACCTTCTATCTCTTTAGTGTTTTCCCTTAAATCAAGCAGAACACAGAAATAGAATCCTTGGCTTGCTATAAGTTCTTAGAACCTTTTTCTGTTAAAGGGCTACCTTTACAAAAGTTAGCAATTCTTTTAAACAGGATATTTATGGATATCTCTCTTTTTGGATACTCCATCTCTGCTACCACTTTGTCATGGGCTCTTTTAACTACAAGTAGACCTAACTTTATGACCACAATTGAGCCACATATTTGTGTTGCCAAGCAAAATGTTTGTTAAGTGAATTTTGCCCCATTTTAGGACTTTTCTGGCTATAGTTGTTAAGTGAATCATTGCAGCTGCTAAGTTAGTAACAAGGTTGTTAAAGGAACCTGGCTTCCTCATCGACTTTGCTTGTCAGAAGGTTGCAAAAGGGGATCACATGACCCTAGGACACCACAACCATCATAAATGTGAGTCAGTTGCCAGATGTCCGAATGTTGATCACATGACCATGGGGATGCTGCAATGGTTGTTAAGTGTGAAAAATGGCCATAAGTCACTGATTTCAAATGCTGTTGTAACTTTTAAGGGTCAATACAGTAAGTCACCAAATTATGAACTGTTGTAAGTCAACTGTCTACCCAAATTGGTGGACTTAAAACACAAAAAAGCAAACAACACAGGTCCCTGGAGAACAGACACAAGTACTCACATACTCAAATACTATTATTCACTATTCACTCTTGTCCAAATGGATTATATTTGGAATGCTATCATTCCACATTTTTTGGTACCAGTTTGGGGAGGAATACCCAATTCCTGCAACCATTCTTCAAATGTTTTAGCCTCCAGTTCCCTAATCATCTTTGTTCCTCTTCTCTGCACTCTCTCTAGAATCTCAACATCTTTTTTACATCGTAGTGACCAAAATGAATCTTGGTATCAAGACTGTGGATGGTGGGCATTGCTTTTTCTCCAACTCTGGAGAACATCATGTGGGTGGGTGGTGTCTTTCTTAGGAACAATTTCAAAGTGTCCTCACCTGGTTTCTTGTAGGTGACATAGGCCAAGCTCACAATGATGACTCCAACAACAATGAGGGCTGCCCACCAAGTCAGCAGGAACATGATGACCACAGAGACAATGGATCCAAAAAGTGCAGTCCATTTGCTGAAGTAGCGGAAGGAAGGCCTCCAGCCTAGACAGGCAAAAGGGAGATGGGAATGTCATTTATCATCTACAGAGCCCTCCCACCAGTTTAATCTGAAGCTTTAGCCATTAAAGCAAAAGATTTAATGTTTTTGATGTTGGCCATGCAAGGCCAGAAACCTAAGAGAGTTTCTGTTATGTGCCTATGTACAATAGAAGTATATATTCATCATGAAATATACTATTATATACAGCATGCATTATCGTGTAACCTACTATTACATACTGTATACATGACTGTATATAAGTGCAAATACACAGTATTATCTTCTTAATATGTAGCACATTACAACACGCAATGGAATACAATGTACCTTTTTCAGGTTTCTCTACGACTAGTAACTTGTATATAGTATATGTGTGTAACATCTATGACACTTATATGATGTTCATAACTTGCATTTATGACATTTTAAGCTAGGATTGATTCCATGTCTCAAGTTTCATCTCAGAAGCAGATCAAGATTGGGAAAGATCCTTAAATAAAGAAACAATGAATGGGTGAATGAAAGACAGACAGAGAGAGGAAGAGAGGGAGAGATTGACTGAGATTCACTGTCAGGACGAAAACCTAAATTAGAGGGCTTCTCAGCAGAAGGCCAAAACAGTATGTAGGATTCATTCAAAATTGCTAACTTGTATTTCCACACTACCTTCTGAATTCACACAGTCCTGAGACAAAAAATGGTTTTACCTTCCAGGCCCTGGTTCATTTGCCCAATCAGTCAGAATAGAGATGGAAGGGATGTTCGAGGGTTTAGAGGAAGAAAGAAAATTGGAATAGAATAGAATTAGAATAGAATAGAATAGCAAATGGAAATAAAATGGAACAGAACAGAACAGAATAGAATAGAGAATAGGAATAGCATAGCTTAATATAGTATAAGGAATATAATATAATGGAATGGAATGGAATAGAAGCTGGAAGGGACCTTGGAGGTCTTCTAATCCAGCCCCCTGTTGAAGCAGGAGATCCTATATCTATCATTTGACACAAATAGTCCAATCTCTTCTTTAAAACCTCTGGTGACAAAGCATCGTCAATTTCTGACAGCCAGCTAATTGTCCTCTCTGTAAGAAGTTTCTCCTTAATTTCAGTTGTTTCTCTCCTGGATTAATTTCCATCCCTTGTTTCTTGTCTAGTGCTTTGAAAAACAAACTGACCCCACCCCCTCCTTTGTGGCAGCCCCTCAAATACCGCAATACAGGTAGTCCTCAATCTACGACCACAATTGAGCCCAAACTTTATGTCGTCAAGTGAAAAATTTGTTAAGTGAGTTTTGTCCCATTTTGACGACTTCTCTTGCCACATTGAATCACTGCAGTGGATCAATGAGTAACAGTGCTGTTAAGTGAATTTGGTTTCTCCATTGCTTTTCATAAGGTCGCAAAAGGGAATCCCATGACCCTGGGACATGGCAACTACCATAAATGTGAGTCATGTTTTTAGCATCCAAATATAAATTGTGTGATCATGGGGCTGCAGCAATGGTCGTAAGTGTGAAACATGGTCAGAATTCACTTTCTCAGTGCCACTGTAACTTTGAATGTCACTAAGTGTATGAACTGTTGTATGTCAAAGACTATCTATATGACTATCATGTCCCCTTAGTCCTTTTCTCCAGACTAGCCAAACCCCAAATCCTGCAACCATTCTTCGTATGGTTTTTGTGCCCCAGGCCTTTAATCATCTTAGTTGTTCTTGGAACCTTTACCCAAAGTCTCCAAGTAGCCATCCCCTCTTACCTGGAGAATTGGTGATGGTGGCATGGAAACAGCTGAAGTTGATCAGGGCATAAGAGCAGAGGAAAAAATTGGAGATGATGGGAGCGATGGTATTCAGTTCAGCTGCAAAAGGAAAGGGCTGGGTTTCAAAAAAAATTCCTACTGGTTCAGAGAGAGTGCTTCATGCAGGGCTCAAAGACCATCCCCTGTATCAACGCTGGTGAGCTGTGCTGTTCTTTAGCTCAGCTGAGGCATGGCAATTCACTCTGCTGTACGAATCAGCTGAGCTAATAAACAACAGATTATAGAAGAGGTAAGAGTGGGGGTGGGTGACTGAACCAATCAAAAATTTTGCTACTGTTCCGCCAGAACCGGTCTGAACTGGCTGAATACTACCTCTGGATGTGAGGAATACTGTCAAGCCACTGCATTACTCTGCAAGGATTCTCCTGTGCCTTGAGTTACAGCCGCCATTGAGCTTAGGTGAGATGCGGCTCATTTTATGGTCTTTTTGCTGCAGTTGTTAAACAAATTGCTTCAATCAAGCCGTTGTTGGGCAAGTCTCACTTCTCCAATTGACTTTGCTTGTTGGAAACCAGCAGGGAAAGTTACACATGGTGACTCTAGAACACTGCAACAGTCATATAAATACATGCCAGACGCCAAGTGTCCAAATTTTGATCAGGTGACCATAGGCAAGCTTCAACCATGTGTAAACTGTTCACAACTCACTTTTACAGTGCTGTTGTAACTTCGAATGGTCATGAAATGAATGGTTGTAAGTCAAGAAATCCCTGTAACTAATCGTATATCCCAGGAATGCGATTTCTTTTTAACAATTTTAACTGACCTCTCAATTCACATCCCATGGTAGACCTCAATGAGTTAAGAAAATCCCATTGCCGTGTTCTCCAAATCTGGTGGGCTCAAGCAAGTCAACTGTGGTTTAGCCAAATAACAGAGTTGGAAGGGACCTTGGAGGTCTTCTAGTCCAACTCCCTGCTCAGGCAGGAGACACTATGCTATTCCAGACAAATCATTGTCTAATCTCTTCTTAAAAACCTCTAGTGATGGAGCACTCATGACTTCTGAAGTCAAGTTGTTCCACTGATTAATCATTCAGGAAATTATCTCCTTAGTTCTAGTTGGTTCTCTCCTTGATTGGTTTCCATCTGTTGCCTCTTGTCCTGGCTTTAGGTGGTTTGGAAAACATGCTGATCCCCACTTAAAGGAAACCATGTTGAAAAGAAGGCTTCTCTATAACCCCCAGATCTAGAAAGCACACAATCCACTTAATGTACTTAACAGGGTGTGTGAATTTGTTCATTACAAGTGGCTCCTCAATCCACAGATTAATCTTCAACTTCAAAGCATTTCCAACCTATTCATCTCACTTCCAGCCCTTGGCCTTTTCATTCACATTTTGGAAGAGAGAAATTAAGATGACCAATGTATAAACTTACCTATGAGGATGAATGCAACGGCCAGGATAAAGGTAAGGGCATAAGCCCTCAGTGGCTCCTTATTCTTTCCATAACCCTTGGCGAAAAAGCCGATCAGAGGGTAGAGGTTGTCTTGACAGAGGCACTAGAAGGAAGAAGGACAAAACCTTGGAAGCAGGAGTCTCAAAATTCATGAGGGACAATCAAGGTAGGTGCCACAGGAATACTTATTTATTTATTTATTTATTTGATTTGTCAATCACTTACAAGATAATGGGTATAAGCATAAACACAGTTATGAATACATGAAATGGATACATATAAGAAAAATAAAAAGGAACAATAGGACAGGGATGGTAGGCATGTTGGTGTGCTTATGCACGGCACCTAAGGGCTTCTTGCCATAACCAGATGTTGGGTAGGTTGGAGCAAGCCAAAAAGATTTGATTTGGTATTAGTCCTATATCAATCCATATGAACACAGGGCCTAATTTACCATTCCCACCTGCGATAACATCTGTACCTTCTAACTATGGAGATTCTCAATCACAACCAAGTAGGTCATGATTGTCCAAATATAGTTTTCAAAAGGCAACTGGACTTTCTCGGGTTTTTTTCCTTTAAAACATTTCGCTTCTCAACCCAGTAGCTTTATATTCAGTTCTGGTAATTGTGGGAAATAAAAAGATTTATATTCTTTATGACCAGATGACTGCAAAGAATATAATACTTCCATTCCCAGCATTCATTCAGAACTGAAGAAGCTTCTTGCATGAGAAGCAAAATGTTTTCAAGAAAAAAAACACACAAGAAAGTTCAGTTGTAAAAAGCACTTTTGGAACATCTCTATCTACTTTTCTCTGATAAAACAGCTCCAAAGTGAAGCAACATACAAGGCCGTTACAGCTTTTAATTCTAAACCGTTGCTACTCCCCCTCACCTATGAGCTTTAAAACTGAATAACAATATTCAAACTCAGCACATTCAGAAAGAAATCCCCCCACTTGTCAAAGTTCAGCCTGACCAGTGAGAAAGAACTTGTTCTTTTCTAAAGTTAAAGGCTAACTCATGAAATTGACCTGGTGTTAAATTTGGGGAGAGGTAAAACCAAACTCTATCACAACAAAAGGAGGTTCTGGAGTTTGCTGCCAAGGGACTTACGGAAAGTCATTTTCATGGAGGACTTTCTTCAACCCCAAGCTTCTCCAGATGGGTTGGAATAACCAGAATACACAGCTGACATCAATTTGAAGGATATTCTTGGGGAGATCCCAACATTCTATTTCATAGAATCACTGAGCTGGAATGGATCCCAGATCCCTTCTAGTCCAGCCCCCTGCTCAGAGTAGGAATCTTGTTCCATTTCAGCCAAATGGTTATCCAGTCGATTTCTGAAAATATCCAGCAATGATGGTGCTTTTTCAAGGTGCTTTTTCAAGAGGCAATTGGACTTTCTGGATTTCCTTTGAAGACGTTTTGCTTCTCATCCAAGAAGCTTCTTCTGAAGAGCTAAAAAAGCTTCTTGGATGAGAAGCAAAACTTCTTTTAAAAAAAAGCAAACCAGAAAGTCCAGTTGCCTATTGAAATAGCACCTTTGAGACAGTCATGACCTGGATGACTGAGAATCTCTATAGACCTCCAATAATGAGCATCTACTACTCTGGGAGACAATCTAATTCACTGATTGCATCACACTCATGTCACAAGAACTGAGATGCTTCTAGGTTGAAAGGATTAACTGGTGGCATCACCATTGCTAAGTTGGGAGCTCCATTCATGTCCCTGGAAGGAGCTGAGAGAAGGATGAAAGCTCACCCCACCCCAATTCAGCACTCAGGCCTCGAACACGGGCTTGCTACCTCCAACCCAGTGTCCTAACCATGCAAGCCACTGTGCTTCCTTATTCTCTTAATTAATTGATACTGTTTCTGGCCCCATAATTTTTCCCCAATCTTACCTGGAAGACCTTGGGGGCTGACACAAGGCAAGCCAAAGCAGAGGAGAGTGTAGCAGCGAAGATTCCCGCAGTGATCAGAGGACTGAATGCCGACACCATGCTCATTGTCTGGAAAAGAAGGGGGGGGGACCATTTTGAAGAGAGAAAAGTCCAAGTCACACATCCCAAATCTCTCTTCTACTTCCAAAAAGTAGAGGGGGTGAGTCTAGTAGCCGTACCTGGTAATCATTGGCAAGTCCATATTCACAGGTCTGTGTCACACTACATTCGGTGAAGTTCCAGCCATACCCGCAGCCCAGGCCAACACAGTCTCCACCAGTGAAATTGGAAACCAAAGTGTCATTTAGACTTCCAGAGGCATCACGGATAACACAAGCTCCTGTAGATGGTGAAGAAAAAGATCTCACAGGATGGGACCCCGCATGGCTGTCAGGAGCCTGTAGTCCCAAAATGGAATCTTAGTTACCTATGGTGGCAGCAATCGCCAAATAGCTAATGGTGGTCAGGAAGATAGCCGTTAGTGTCCCTTGGGGAATGGCCACTGCTGGGTCCTGCAAAAGAAAGACTGTGGTGAGCAAAAATGGGTAAGAAGCTGGAGAAGAGATACAGGAGAAAGCAGGGGTGCATTCATCTAAAACCATGAATAATATGGTTCTTTACTTCCTATAACTGCCTTCACCTAACTTTATCTGAGGAGACTTCCATTTCTGCACTCTCTTTCTAGCACCATCTTGAAAGAAACCACCAGAAGTTCTTTCTCAATTCAGCTGGGATGAAGAACAGTGTTAGAAATTCTGTTTATATGTAGCAACAAAGAGCAGAGTACAGTCACCCATGTGTTTTACTGCTCAACTTTTTAACTGTGGTGCTATATATAAACATAATTTCTAACAGGTTATGGGCCCAAAGATCCAAGGGTGGTGCAGCAGCATAAACAACCCAGCCATAACCAGGTACAGTGTCAGCAAATAAGTTCAAGATACAGCAACAGAAAGAAGACTGCAACAGAATAAAAGAAAATGGACAGTAACACAGTGGCAACAAAGATTTCATTTGCAAATCTGACAAACCAGAACTATCAGTTTTGGAAATTCAAGATAAAGATGCTACAAATAAGAGAAGGTACATGGTGGTTTGCTCTGTGGTACTATATATAAATAATTTTCTAACAAACCCTGTGGTTTTTTTTCCTTCTACAGCAATCCCACCTAATGACATTTGAGGGAGGAGAAGCCATCATTAATGGAAGCCAGTTAGCTGTTCCCTTTATGGGACCATCCACTGCTCCAACACAGAAGATCCAATCTTCAGTTCAACTGGGACCAGAGACAATACGGTTCTTCTATTCCTAGAATTGCCTCTATCTTCTATCTGCTATATCTATATCTAATCTAATATATATCATCAGTGCTGAATGTACTTTTGGGGCAAGTGTCAGGTAACAGAAGATATGCATAGCACTGCCCCAACCTACAAAGGAATTATGGTTGCAACAGTTGCTGCAATGTTACTGCAACCAGTCATATATGCTAGAATTCATTGGCATAGCTCTTTTGCTTTCCCTGACATATATATTAAACCCAACAGTGTACTATATGGTTTGCTGCATAATTAGAAATCAGTATGGTTACTATGGACATTTCTCAACTAGGTATGGTGTCTCTACTTGCTTGTTCTTTCCCAGCCTCTTAGGTTCTTTCCCCCATTTCCTATTAGCCTCAAAGCCCTGATACCCAGATGTGCCCATTCTATGCTTATCTGATCCAAGTAAACTAATTGACAGGCAATAGGAATTATTTTGCAAGGTAAAAACTATTCAAATAACTGCTGTAGTCCCCTTCTGTGAACCACAGCAGAACATAACCCATAAATATGTTACTCTGTGTGGAAGATGTAAGTCCTTGGTGCTTTCTGAGCTTGGTTATTTGCTTGCAGATATTTCATTGCCCAACTACGTAATATCATCTGTACTAATAGTATGTCACTGTATTATTCTTATCTAGTTGGGTAATGAAATATCTGCAGGCCAGCAACTCAAGTTCAGAGAACAACATTAAGCACTCCAAGTTCCATCCTGAGCTACAGATATTCTCTTCGGTAAGATATACTTTGACTTAGTTCCATTCCAAATCTTACTTTGTGGACTGATTTTATTGCAAAACCAGGGTGCTTCCTGAAAAGTTGGATTATAGCTGAACAGGCACAATGGTGAAATATCTTCCAACATTTTTTTTCCTTGTGTGCTTCCCTCTTCTGAAGTGATCCAGGTAAACAATAAAGAAAAGGGCCTTCTCTGCATTGTCCTCCAATTTGGCCGTACCTTCCCAAAGGAGGGCCACTTGCCGTTGATCTTCTTCTCTAAGAAGATCTTGCAGCAAGATTTTTGGTCCTGATCTTGGCCTTGACTTGGAAGATTTTGAGTCAAAGATCTTGGCCTTGATTTTCTTTTCTGAGCTTCTAACACAAGGGTCTTCAAACTTGGCAAGTTTTACTACCAGTTCTGTGGGTGTGGTTAGGTGGGCATGGCCATGTGACTGGGTGGTCTGGGTGGCTTTTTATTTTTGCAAAAAAAACCCCATTTTTTGGGCCCAGAATTCCTGAGCTAACATGACTGGTGGAGGAATTCTGGGAGTTGAAGTCCACAAGTCTTAAAGCTGTGAAGTTTGAAGACCTCTATTCTAACAGATAGTGGTTTGGAGTTGTCTAAAATAGTGTTTTTCATACTTGGCAACTGTGTGAAAGATGTGTAGACTTCACCTCTCATGCTGGCTATGGAATTCTGGGAAGTGAAGTCCACACATTTTTAAGGTTACCAAGTTTGGAAAAAAAACTGGTCTAAATTATCTTTCTGAAGAAAAGGGGTAATCTTTTAAGCCTGAACCCTCTGATTGTGAGGAGATTTAGTGGGATTCCTCTGTCTTCTATGGAATGTGGCTTGGCCAGATCTTGCTCACAGATGTCTAAAGAGCAACCTGAATGGAAAATTATTCTCTCTTTCATCCAACTATGAGATCACCCTTCCTTAATCAATATCATATAGGTATGTTGGGTCTGGAGTTCCCAGAAATCAGTTTTAAAGGCACCAGGATGCAGAAGGTTGCTTTAAGGAAGGGTGTGTATGTGTGTGTCTTAACTCACTGCTGAGGAACCTGAAAAAAGGGGAACATACAAGTATAAGTTTGTTTCCCTAATAAGTCATGAGCTTTGGTTGAAATTATATTGGTGTAAACTCTCATTCCTCATCCTGTATTAATGGAGAAATGCAAATGTCTGCCTTTAACTCAGTATTGACTTTTGGTGATACATGGACAAGTCCATGCAGTTTTTTGGGAAGTGGTCCTAGGGCTGAGTGAAAGGGGCTGACTGATTTAAAGTCACACATCTGGCTTTGTCCCTAAGACAGGTCTAGAACTAGTCTCCCAGCTTCTATCCTACATCTCAGGCTTGCTTACGAAAAAGTTCTGCTGGTAGGAAAAGATAAAGAAAATACCATTGATTTTCCAGCTGTTCCTACAAAAAGCAGAAATCTTCAAGATTTCCCCCTCCTGACTGCATCTACAGATGACATCTAAAAGTCATCTTGGGTCATTCTTAAGTGCCCCCATTCAAATATGGGGGGCAAGGCTGCCAAGAACCAGCTTTGTCAGAAACACAGAAAATCATGGGCAAGAGAAAATATTCTGCCTACCCAGCAGCAGTCATCTTGGGGAGGAGCTCCCTCAACCGGAGGTAGCATTGAGCAGGTTCTGACTAGTTCTGGAGAACCACCAGCGGAAATTTTGAGTAGTCCAGAGAACCGGCGAATCCCACTTCTGACTGGCCCTGCCCCCATCCATTCTCTGCCTCCCAAGTCCCAGCTGATTGGCTGGGTCTTCTTTTGTTACCCTGCCCAGCAGAGCTGGAAAGTAGGTTAGCAGAGCAGAAAGGGAATGGGGATTTTGCAGTAATCTTCCCCTGCCACGCCCCCAAGCCACACAATGCCCACCAAATGATGCCTACAGAACCGGTAGTAAAAAATATTGAATCCCACCACTGTCCCAATCCTACATCTCAAACTAAGGTAGCTCAGTAATTATTATTTTTTAAACATTTTGTCCCCAAAACATTTTTAATCATCTCCTTTTCTGAAAGTGCAAGCAGAATTTCTAGGAGATTTTTGACAGTTGAAGCCAAAATTTCATCTTTTTGCTACAAGTCTGTAGAGGTTCTCAGTCATCTAGGCCATGGTTGTCCCAATGGTGCTTTTTTAGGAGGCAACTGGACTTTCTTTCTTGTTTTTCCTTTTGAAGACATTTCACTTTTCATCCAAGGAGCTTCTTCAGCTCCATTCCATTCCCCAGAATCCTGTCAGAGCTGAAGAAGCTTCTTGGATGAGAAGCGAGATATCTTCAAAAGAGAAAAATAAGAAAGTCCAGTTGCCTCCTGAAAAAGCATCCTTGGGACACCTTTTTGCTATGTTTTCTACAGACTCTTACTTTCTGTGAATCTGTTACCATCTTTTTTCCCTCTACTTTTAAATCCTTTCCTTTGAAAAATGCCCCGGAAATATTTTACTGATAAGAGAATATTAATCTTTAAGGGAGACAGACAAGCAAGAGAAGAAAACCAACTCAGCTCCATTGTGTTTTGATGCAACCTGCAGCCAAAAGCTACATGGAAACTTGAAGGAAAGCTGCCAAGCCAACCTACCTTCAAATCTCCTGAAATATTGGCTCCAGCCAGGATCCCAGTGGCTGAAGGGAAGAAGATAGAGAACATGCCGAAAAAACTGCCTGATTCACCTCGCCATTCAGGCTTGAGGTTCTGCAAGAAGATGTCGCCTTGAAGAAGGAAAGAATTTTTTTTTAAAAAAAAAAATCAAGTGAGCACCCCAAAAGCCCCTGAACTTTTTTTTTTAAAGGCTTTTCAAGAATGCAGATTGTAGAGCTGCCTTAGACAAAATCAAGCGATTTGCTTATCTGCTTTAATATGGTTTGCTTTAATTAGCAGCAGCTCCTTCAGATCTGTCTTTTTCATTCTACCTGATGATTCAAAATATGGGAACCTGGAACTTCAGTAGGGCATGGCAAATGCTTGATACCTGAGTGCTTTCCCTTGTCAAAAAAAATAATAAAGGCTCTAGTCCTCATGATTCCAAATAAAGGGACATTCTGAATATGAATATAGGAAGCTGCTTTACTGCGTCGCCATACTCAGCCTGGTTGACCATGATGTACTGAACAAATTAGAGTTGCCTGCATTCACAAACCAAATTATTACCCATTATTTAGTACAGAGGTCTCCAAACTTGGAAGCTTTAAGAGTTGAAGTCCACAAGACTTAAAGTTGCCAAGTTTGGGGACCTCTGACTTCGTGCAGGCAGGGGGCAGAGAACTGTCTGTCTTTGGCTACTGATGGCCAGTATTGTTTTAGGCAAAACTTGTTCTTCATCTGAGTCCATTGAAAGTCCCATGGACTTTCAGTGGGCCTGTTGGGATGTCTACTTCTGAAATTCAGTTCTTCTTGAATATGCAAGATTTGCAATATTATGCTATGGGACTGTACAACATGTTCAAAAAATTGCAGAGTGTGCAGGAATATAAATCTTGCATTCACTGCAACTCTTTAAAGCAGCTATGTCTCAGAAGATATAGTTGCTTTAAAGAGGAGGGCAGTATTTTTTTTGCTGCCTAAACTGGGTAGCCATGCAACCCGTATTGTATAAATATGATTCTGTCCAGAAGACTAAGAATTGCAGAGTATGAGTCTTACTACGATAGCTGAAGTAGCCTTTGGCCATTCTCTCTGGGGAGGCTGGGATTAAGGTCCCGATGAAATAGTTGATGAAGGATACCATGATGACAAAGAAGAAGACAACCTGAGCCTGGAAAGAGAATCAAGAAGAGAAAAGATATAAAGGCTTCATTCCCAGCTGGATCAACTTCCTGATCCTGGTGTCAACTTATAAAACAGTCATATACCTGTTTTAATAGTTGCCATTAAAAAAAAAAGGGGGGGGAATCTGGAAGNGTCATATACCTGTTTTAATAGTTGCCATTAAAAAAAAAAGGGGGGGGGAATCTGGAAGAGCAGTTGAAAGTGGAAGTACATTCCAACTCTTATCTTTAAAAGATTGTAATTAAAATACCAGAGTTTTTGCCTGGAATATATTTAATTGGAGAATGTGATTGATGATACCCAGCCAGTAAAGGTGCTCAATAGGAGAATCTGGTTTATGAGACACCCGGGAGGTGGGGAGGGAAACAGGGTCACAGGTGACTGTAAATTATGTAAGCCAGAGTAGGCTTGTTGTCAGGATTCATACAGGGCAGTACCAGTATGTCGCCTCTAATGAATCCTTTGAAGGTTTTTGAAGTTTGGTTTGAGGATCATGATTTAATTAGAGCAATTTCTGACACCTGGATTTCATGGGAGTCTTTATTCAATATATATGGACTTTACCTGAATTTGATCAGTTATTTTCGTTGACTTGGTTAGATACAGGTAGTCCTCAACTTATGATCACAATTGAACCCAAAATTTACACTGCTATGTGGGACCTTTGTTCAGTTTTGTCCCATTTTATAACCTTTCTTGCCACAGTTGTTAAGTGAATCACTGCAGTTGTTAAATGAGCAACGTGAATCTGGCTCCTCCATGCTTGTCGGAAGGTCACAAAAGGTGATCACATTACCCCTGGGACACTGCAACCATCATAAATGCTACGCATCTCAATTTTGATCACATGACTGTGGGAATGCTGCAATGTTTGTGAAAAACAGTCATAAATCCCTTTTTTTCAGTACCATTGTAGCTTTGAACGGTCACTAAATCAACTCTTGTAAGTCAAGGACTACCTGAATAGCCTTTGTGCAGTTAAAATCGACAAGGTTCTCTGGGTAGACAGTGTAGTTTTGCAGTATCCAAAACTAAGATTTATCCTGAAGTTGTACCCCACTCCCCTTTCTAATCTGAGGATAGTTTGATTATTTCTATAGAGATCCAAAAATCAACCACCTTTGCATAACTGATTTGATTTAATGTTTCCTTCCCTCAAGAGTTTTTTCCTAACAGTTGATACCACAATTCTTCTTGGCTCCTTTTTAATATTTCAACAGCTAACAGCACTGCTTCTTTGCCTGTGCTGTTAATAACTTCAATTAGTTGTTGCTATCAAAAAAATGATATGATAGCAATCGTATAATAAAGCGTATGCCATGTCATGAACAGCTTTGCCAGATAATCATCCATAGATCAGTGTTTAATATTCAGAAACAGGTCTGGCTGGTTTTCCTGTTCATAATCATTTGGGAAACCTTCCCAAAATTGCCCACACATTGGATTCAGTCCTTCAGATATCTGAAGGTTGTTCCTTCTGAAATTACCACATGATACTTCGATCGAACATGGAGACACAACCCACAATTCCTTGGCTTTCCTCAAACATTTTCTCTAATCACTAAGATCTATTCTCTCCTTTGGACTGGCCACCCATCCCAACATTAACGGGTCTGCGCCATTACTTTTGCTTCCCATTCCATGCCAGCCAAAGCGATTCCAAGGAGGACGGTTACAGTAATCACACCCACAATGCGGATATCGTTTGTTGGATCAATCATCACGGCATCAAACTCCTGTGGAAAGACAGAAGGGGTGAACATTTCCTTCTCATCAGCTTCATCCTCTAAGATTCCTTCCCATCAGCTTCCCTCCCATCTGATTCCTCCTTTAACAGCCTTCCATTGCTGCTGCTATCCACAGATGGATAGATTGATCTGATTAGCCCAACAATGCTGTGTATTCTTAAATGGTGGGAAGAAGCAGTGGGGGAAGGGAGGGAGGGAGGAGGGAAGGAAGGGGGGAGGGAGGGAGAAAGGAAAGGGAGGGAAGAGAGGGAGAGGGAAGGAAGGGAAAGAAGACAGAAAGGAAGGGAAGGGAAAGAAGGAAGAGAGGAACTGAAGGAAGAAAGGAAAGGAAGGAGGGAGGGAGGAGATGTAGTGGTAGAGATAGAGGTTGAGGGAGGGAGGGAAGAAATTAAGGAAGAAAGGAAACAGAGGAAAGGAAGAGAGAGAAGAAAGGGAGGGAGAAGGGGAGGGGGAGGGTGAAGAGGAGAGGAAAGGAGAGGAGAGAAGAGGAAAGGAAAGGAAAGGAAAGGAAAGGAAAGGAAAAAGGAATAAGCAAATCTGCTTTAGATACTGTAGAAGTATGAGATCTGTAAATTGGAAAGTAAAAATGGCTTTATCGGGAGCTCCAAGGAATCATCCCATAATTTGCAGAGATAACTTACTATTCAGCAAAGTGCTAGAACAGTATCTCTTAATCTTACCAACTTTAATATATTTGGACTTCAACTTCCAGAATTCCCCAGCCAGCATGCATCCATTGTTACAGCATGCTTCCCATGCTGCTGAGGGATTCTGGGAGCTGAGGTCCACATGTCTTAAAGAGGGGAAGGTTGGTAAGCCCTGAGATAGATAAACAGAGAAAAGACGAGCGTTGTTTTTTTAACACATACCACCAGCAGGTCCTTCACTGTTTCGGAGAAACCCACCACATGCATGGCTACAGCCACAGCATTGGCAAAGGAGAAGAGAAGACCAATGGATCCACCAAGTTCTGGGCCCAAACTGCGAGAGATCAAGAAGTAGGTTCCCCCTATACCCAACATAAGCAAAATAAAGTCAGTTTTATTTTCCCTATCACCGGATCAGCTCTACTAGTGGAAAACAAATCACTTATTTTAAAAGTAATTTAAAATCAGCAGTAGAAGGTTTTGCACACTACAGAAATTTTAATGCAAGTAATAGTTATTGTTGAACATTAACAAGGCTAAAATATATGAAGAATGGTTACAGAAATTGGTTACATCTACTCTAGTGGAAAGAAGGATAGGGATGACATTATAGCAGTATACTAATATTTCAGGGGCCTCCACAATGAAGCAGAGTCAAACTATTTTCCAAAGCACCTGAAGGCAAAACAAGAAGCAACAGATGGAAACTAATCAAGGACAGAACCAATCTATGTATCTTCCTCTAGCAAAATTGCCCAAAATATATCAAAATATATCACCGATCTGTTGGAAATGTACTCAAAAATACAGATCATATTATCATGTATGGTGGAAATGTAGAAAAACCCAAGAGCTTTGGCACAGAAATCAGAAGTGGCTTGAGGAGATGACAGGGCAAAAAGTGGAATATAAACTGGAATTTTTCTTACTTGGAATTATAACAGAAAAATACAAACAAGAGATGATCTACTTAATAATACACGTGATCATGGCAGCAAGGTTAGCTTTTGCTCAAAAGTGGAATGAAAAAGAAATTCCCAATGAAGATGAAATATTAAAAAAGATTTGGGCTTGCACTGAGATGGATAAATTAACTTTGGAAATAAAGGAAAAAGACAAAATAAAATACTATAAAGTATGGGATAAATTCTATCAATGGTGGAAAAAAGGAACGGTCTGGAACTAAAAGATAGGAGGACTGGCAGAACGGATGAATAGAAATAGAAAATGTTGTATAAATGTATATAAAACATGTACCTTATGCCATAATTTGTATGACAAACAGGATTGTTAGGACGATCACACCACGTCCAATATTTTTAACAATTTATTCAATAATTTTTTTGTAAAAAAAAAAAGAGAGAGAACAACCTGGAACAAAGGAGAAACTTCCTAACAGTGAGAACAATGAACCAGTGGGACACCTTGCCTTCAGAAGTTGTGGGAGCTCCATCACTGGAGGCTTTTAAGAAGAGACTGGACTGCCATATGTCTGAAATGGTATAGGGTCTCCTGCTTGAGCAGACGGTATATTATTCTTAAATAACATGTTCACTATTTAGGTCCACATTTTATGAGTCCTTGCTGAACTGTAAAATTCAGCAGGGCTTGGATAGCCCTTGGAAGGGATAGTTCCAGAGTCTGGAAGTCAGATTGAGAAGTCTAACAAGCATGTAGGAAGAGCACAAGGCCAAAGCGAGGGAACATGTCCCAAAGTGAGATCGAGCTACATAGGACAATCTGGTAGACTCTGCGTGGTTTAGAAGAACTAAGCAGGATTGGATATGGTTAATACGTGGGCAGTAAAATTGATCTACCCTAGGGCCATAATCTAGGCTGGTAGATCTGTTTCACCAGGAAGTTGGGGGGGGGGGACATTACAGAAGAAGACATTGCCCAACCCCTCCCCATATCTACATATGTATCTGCCTATGAAGTCACCATGAAATCAAGCAGGACTTAAAAGAGATATCAGCTAGCTTGTTGCTGATGCTGCTCAGGGAAAGTGAAGCAAATCAATGCTATGGGGCTGGGAAAAAGGTAGCATGGAAGAAAATGGGGATGAGGAACCAGAATTGGACCTTAAATAGTAATGAGACAGAACACAGAATAGTCTTGTAGTCCAACCCTTGCAGAAAACCCTATTCCAATTCTGGACAAATGTCTATCCAATGTCTCCTTAAGTATCTCCAGTGATGGAGCACCAATGACTTCTGGAGAGAAGTTGTTCCTCTGATTAATTGTTCTCAGTGTCGGGAAAATTCTGCTTAGTTCTAGGCTGGATTTCTTCTTGGTAAGTTTCCATCCATCATTTCTTGCCCTGCATGAAGAAGCACCCATGGTGCTGACTCTTGGCCTCTTTCCATCATAGTTCCTGGACTTTTCAAATCTTCTACATACAACTATCTTTAGCCATCTTCCTTCCAAATGTAAAGAAATACCACCCTGCCAGTGGTGGTATTCAATTTTTTTTTACTACTGGCTTTGTGGGCGTGGCTTGGTGAGTGTGGTGTGGTATGGTGGGTGTGGCATGGCTTGGTGGGCGTGGCTTGGTGGGCATGGGAGGGGAAGGATACTGTAAAATCCCCATTCCCCCCCCCCCCCAGCTCCGTNCCCCCCCCCCCCGCTAATGAGCTTTCCAGCTTCATTCTCCTATCCCGGACAACAAAAGAAGACCCAGAAGATCAGTTGGGACTCCGATCAGCTAAAGAGGCAATGAATAGATGGTGGCAGGGCCAACCAGAGGCGGTATTTACCAGTTCTCTGAATTACTCAAAATTTCTGTTACCAGTTCTCAAGAACCTGTCAGAACTGGCTGAATATCACCTCTGCACTCAGCCACCCTTCCCCCTCAACCTTGATAGTTCCTTTATCTGATGTCTATTCTAGTTGGACCAGTTGGACCCCACAGCTTAACTTGATCTGGATTCCTTGGAATGTCCCACTCTAGAGCAATTGCATCCCCATATGAAGCAGGTCAAATAGGATTGAGAAGCGCAAGGACTGAGCAAGGAAATATTCTCTAGAATTAGAAGTCTCTAGTCCAGTGGTTTCTAAATGTGGCAACTTTTAGACTTATGTACTTGAACTCCCAGAATTCCTCAGCCTGCTGGGCAACTACTGTATGGCAATTTTAGGACCTTGGCAGACTTGAGAGTTGAAGTTCACAGGTCCTACATTAGCCTTAATTGTCCACCCTTGCATTAAACTTATGCCAGCTGTGCTGAAGATGAAGAGTTTAAGTACCTTATAATAAGCTCTCACTCTTTTTTAAAAAAATGTCTGCATGTTCCTTTTTTTTAACCAGCTCCCCTGAACTCTATTCAGGGCCCCTTGAATTTGCTTCTTGGACTCTGACCAGGTTTGTACTTTGACTTTGTCTCTCTATGCCTCCTGACCTGGAACTTTTGATTACTTGGTATACTGCTTATCAGATGGCTTTACCTGAACTGCAGAAACCTGAATGGCCATTAGAGGGCAGCAAAGAGATAGACAGAGTAGCCTAGGCTAGTAACTGAGGCAGAAAAGGGTTTGTAAGATTGTAATCCCAAAAGATTGTTTACCTGCTTTGACTTTGCCGTTGGTGGAAATTGCAGAGATGGAGAGACCAGTAATACTGGTCACTACAGAGGACATGAGAATGATCAACCAGGTTAACCCTGAAGAAACAAGGAACATAGTTTGGCACTCCGGAAGCATGGCTCTCTAACATCCATGTATGTATTCAACAAACAGGTGAGTATTATGGGTTTTTTTTGCAATACAGGTAATGCTAATTTATTGACTGTCCTGTTTAGCAATCATTTAAAGCTATGATGGTGTTGAAAAAGTAATGTTATGATCAGTCCTCATATTTATGACCGTTGCAATATTCCTGTGATTGCCATTTTTGAGTTTCACAATTCTGGTATGCAGTTTCAGAGAAGTCAGCAGTACATTTGCAATCACATGATGTCTGCTTAATAACCTGCCCGACTCATTTAACAACTTCTGGAGGAAATTAGGTCATAAGTTCATCACTGTCCTGTGATGTCTTCCTTAATGACTGTGTTGCTTAGCAACAGAGTTGCAGGCCCCAGTTGTGGTTCTTAAGCAAGGATTATTAAGCTGTAATTATTCAGCTAAGACTATTACATTATTTCGGCCTTGCTTTCTCTCCATTTGAATGCTGCTTGATTCGTTTTTTATTACATTAAGCAATTTGTGAAGATGAATAGTCATTTTCTGCAGACAAAATGCATTTGAATGTACAAAATGCAATATTTAAAATATATATTTTTTCCTCTCTGTATGTATAGGTAATCTTTGACTTATGACCACAATTGAGACCAACATTTTTGTCTCTAAGCAAGACAGTTGTTGAGTGAGTTTTGCCTCATTTTACAACTTTTCTTGCCACAGTTGTTAAGTGATCCACTAAAGCTGTTAAGTTAGTATCATCGTGGCTAAGTACATCTAACGTCCCGTAGACATTGTTTCTCAGAAGGTCACAAAAAGGGATCATGTGTCCCCAAAACATTACAACCATCATAAATATGAATCAGTTGCCAAGCGCTGAAATTTTGATCACCTGAACATAGGACTGCTGTCTACTACTAAAATGACTGATTCATTTAGTAATCAGAACTGAAGAAGCTTCTCAGATAAAAAGTAAAAGGTCTTCAAAAAAACCCCAGAAAGTCCAGTTGCCTCATCAAAAAAGCACTTTTGGGACAACCATGACTGAGAATCTCCATAAAAATAGTCCCTCATTAATTCCACAAAGATTCTTACCTATACCAGCCTGGGCCGTTATCCACGGCAAACGGAGATAAAGGATCACACCCCAAATATTCAACATGCATCGGATCTTCAGAGGAAAAAAAAATGAGTGAAAATCTGGGAGTGTTCACAAAGTCTCCTATTATTATTAACTGCATTTTTATCTCACCTTTACTAGTTTTATAAATCACCCAAGAGGATGAAGATACACCTAATATGGCTTTCTCCTCCTATTTCCTCACAACAACAACCTGTAAGGTGGGTTGGGCTGACACAGAGAGTGATTTACTCAAAGCCAGCTTTCATACCTGAAGCAGGACTGGAACTCCCAGTCTCCTGGTTTCTGAGATGATGCCATAACCACTAGACCAAACTGGTTCTCATTGGCATGTTTTTTTTTAACTTAAAATTGTTAAGAAACCAGTAAATTAAGGATCCAACTCAATCGATGGCATCCCTAGACTTTGTTTCTTCCCAATTATGGTTCCTACGTTCCTACTGATCCCACCCCTCCTGGGTCAAATTAATTCACACATTGTATTGAGAACTTTACCATAACTCCCGTCACCCAGCCAAATCGGACAGGCTCGGCTTCCGGTTCAGGGTCTTCCACGTCCTTTTCTTCCCCATCTTTTGAACTAGATTCTACACTGGGGTCAGCACAGTCTGGGTCCCCAGCATATGCCTGCCCTTTCCCCTATTTAAATCAAAAGAGAAAATAAAGAAGAAAAGAAGCTGATATTAGATCCAACGTGAATCTCCTAAAATTCTACATATTACATTTTATAGTTGCTCTCCTCTCTGGGACTCTCCAAATATGCTTAATTTTGACTCCATTCTTTTCCCAAAGTGTGACTTTGTTGAAAAAGATGGATGCTCTTTTTGTGACCCATGGAGACTCAACGCACTGAGTTAAATCATGATTTAGATCAATCATGCAGAACAAAACAACTGAGTTCCTATACTATACAATGCTGATTCGAATTGGGGTTTGCTCATTCGTGATTTAGATTTTTAAAAATCAGTTCAGGCTACATGGCTTATAAAACCATATGGTTTGGCATGTAGGGCAGTGGTGAGATTCAAAAATTTTTACTATAGGTTCTGTGGGCGTGGCTTGGTAGGCATGGCTTGGCTTGGTGGGCATGGCTTGGTGGGCATGGCATGGGATGGATACTGCAAAAATCTCCATTCCCTCCCCACCCCACTAACCTGCTTTCCAGCTCTGTTCTCCTGTGCAGGGCAACCAAAGAAGACCCAGACCATCAGCTGGGACTCGGGAGGCAGAGAATAGATGGGGGTGGGACCAGTCAGACATGGTATTTGCCAGTTCTCTGAACTTCTCAAAATTTCCACTACTGGTTCTCCAGAAATGGTCAGAATTTACTGAATACCACCTCTGATGTATGGAGAAGCTAGCAAATTTTTATTCTGCGTTCCACAATTTAGTGCACTGTATAAAAATAATCTGTTTCACACATGATCATAGGCTAAAATTGGCAATTTGAAAGACACAATGATTTGCTTTACACTTTGCACAAGGACATGGTTATTCTAATTACGATTTATTAAAGAAAATGCAACTAGGACTTCTGGTTTGAGCTTATTTGATGACAGACCAAAACATTGTCTCTCCGAGGCTTCAATCTGTGCTCGCCGCTGGAGTGCCCTGAGCCAGCTGGTTTCAGGGCTAAGCCCACCCCGTAGAGGTGGTGAGGAGGGGGGAGACTGCTTGCAGGGTTGAGGAGAGCCGCATCTCTCCTCCCCAGCTGGCCATTACTCCCTTTCCCGAAGGCAGTTGCAGCGGTGG
>BHFT01045128.1:0-19092 GCA_004320025.1 Laticauda laticaudata | reverse complement strand
AAGGAGTGTGCAATGATCCATGGTGGAGATGACTGGATGCTGTGGAAGAGCAAGAGCAAGGCTGAAGAGGTCTGCATACCAGGGCTGCTGTACTGAAAGTGATATCCAGATGATTTCCTCCCCCTTTTTATAGGAAAGTTTCATAGTAGCTGGAGAAAAATTTGAGAGTAAATAAAATTTCAACTGTTCTTGAAACATTGCACTTACTGTCAAGCTTTGGTCACAAGTGCCAGGAATGGAACTAAGTAGGCAAGGTCACAGGAATCCCCAAACCTATGATAAGCATTTTTTTTCTTATGCAAGATAAGCCATAATGAAAGAATTCCAGTGAGCTTGTTAGAATATGCAGGGAGAGGGGAGTTTAAAATCAACAAAATGTTACATGAAGTGCTGCAATGCAAGCACCCCATTTCTTTCGTTAGATATGTTGATATTATGCTTATATATTCAAAAGTCTGGCATCATGCCAATTTTGACATATGTTCCATGGTTGTTACTGACTGCAGCACTTTTAGAGCAATTTGTATAACCCACCCTTAGAATCCTTTCTTGCCTGCATAATGGACCATTTAGCCACTTATTTTGAATGAGAAGTTCACTTTTCACATGTCTCTTTGTTTTCACAGTGCCTGGAAATAATATCAGAAAAGTAACTTTCACACAATTTCACATTCTCATGATTTTGCTTGCCAAAGAATGCTTATTCTATTGCAAATCTTTGGGATTACAATAATCCTAATACTTTTTTCTATCATGAGAATTGCACCATTTTAACTAAAACACAGTCTATACTCATTCCTGAAATTGAAAATACAAAGAATTATAGATAAACAAGACAGTAAATTGAGAATTTCCCAAAGATTTGCAATTTGCTGCTTTGAGAAGTAAGAACCTACACCAGTTGAAATTGCTCTTTAAGCTAATTCAGGACAGTTTAAATGTAAATTTATCTAAAATCTAGACACAAAATAATTACATGATGGGAACTATTTGATTTTTGTTAACTAGCAGGTAAAGGAGAAAAATTGAGGATGATATGAATTGTTATGAGAGAACTAATAAATGAGAATAGTTGTAGCTCAGGGTTGATATGAGGGATCCTTGGTGCTCTCTGAGCTTGATCGTTTTCTTGCAGATGTTTCATTACCCAAATTAGGTAATATCATCAATGTTAGTCCTGTTACCTAGTTTGGGTAATGAAACTTCTGCAAGAAAACCACCAAGAAAACCACCAAGCTCAGAGAGCACCAATGAGCCCTTATGAGACAACTGGAAACTTTTGGACAACCACAGTTTTCGTTTCAATTATTAGGGACCTGGTTTTAAGAAAGGAGGAGCTGTGATTAATAAAGAAAATAACAATTCCATAATATGTTAGGAAGAGGAGCTGAGGTGGCGCAGTGGTTACAATGCAGTATTGCAGGTTGACTCTGCCCATAGTCAGGAGTTATATCCTGAAAGGACTCAAGTTTGACTCTGCCTTCCTTCTTTCCGAGGTGAGTAAAATGAGGACCGAAATTGTTGGGGACAATATGCTCTGTAAACTGCTCAGAGAAGGCTGTAAAGCATTGTGAAGCAGTATCCAAGTGCTGTTGCTATTCAAAAATCTCCCCAGCCTTCTCTTACACAACTTCCATAGGATCATACGAAGAATATGATGCCAAATTCACTATTAGGCTGTTTCAAATGATTTCTGCATGAGACTGTGAATGTGAATTATAGAAGTACATCCAATGAGTGTTACATTCATGTCCATGTTAAACAAGTGAAATATTTTTTTTTAACTCTACCACAAATGCTTACTTCCTATGTGTACATCCATAGAAATGAGAGGCAGATTTGTCCCATATTGTGGGTCTTTGAATAGGCAGGGTGTAGATTAATCCCCAAACCCAAATGAATAGGATGGCATTCAAAGAGATACTGACATTTCTCAAAGCACAAAAGGACAAAGCATGCCAAAGTGAAAAACAAATATGCCTGATCCCAAATTCATCTTAATATTCAGAGTGTAAGCTTGTTTACCAACCAACTTGGAAATAAAAAAAACAGAATGGAAAAGTTGTTCACATTTGCTTCAATTTATGGTGATAATGCTGCACATCGGGCTGGTCTTTTTTGAATACTTAATGCATAAATATTCTGGTGGAAAAATGATGTAGGTGCCTGACTGCAAGTGATTAACTAATCATTTCTTACTTTGTTTAACCCCCAATTCCCTCCCCACAATAAGCAGATTAATCATTATGCATTCTATGGGCACAGCATGCTCTTTTGTTTTTGTTTTAAATATTATTTCCAAAAGGGAGAAACAAAGCTGGAATCCAATGCACCCAATATATCTGGAAAGGCTGTTTCATATATTTCTGAGGTGATAATTTACTGGGAATTTTTTAGGAAGGGAGGGAGGGAAGCAGAGGTGGTATTCAAGCAGGTTCTGACCAGTTCTGGAGAACCGGGAGTGGAAATTTTGAGTAGTTCGGAGAACCAGTAAATACCACCTCTGACTGGAGATTTTACAGTATCCTTCCCCTGCCATGCCCACCAAGCCACATCCACAGAACCAGTAGTAAAAAAGATTGAATCCCACCACTGGAAAGAAGGAAGGGAAAGGAAGGGAAGGGAAGGGATGGGAAGGAAAGGAAAGGAAAGGAAAGGAAAGGAAAGGAAAGGAAAGGAAAGGAAAGGAAAGGAAAGGAAAGGAAGGAGGGAGGGTGGATTTAGATATTGACTTTTTATTTATTTATTTGATTTGTCAATTGCTTACAAGGTAATAGGTATAAGAATAAACATGAGTATGAATACAGGAAATAAGTACGAATAAATGGGGACAATAGGACAGAGACAGTTGGCACAATTGTATACTTATGCACACCCCTTACTTTTTAATGATATGAGAGTTTGGCATAATAAGAGAAGTTTCAGATTATGGAAGAGAATCTCACAAGACAACTGGAAATGTTTGAAGCTCTCATTTTTGCTTCCCCCAGTACAAGTACCTATTTTGTCTCAAGTTCTTGTCATCCTCTAACAAAGACTCTTGTGATTGTCAATTTAACTCAAAATTAACATGCAGAAAAATCGAACAAAATTCTCAGAGATAATGCTATATTGGCCATTGAGAAACCTGGATTGACATGAAAACAAGTATGGTTCTCATGTCTCCTCCAAAGCCTTGTATTTCTGCATCAGCGGTCGGCAAGCTTCAGAATAGAATAGAATAGAATAGAATAGAATAGAATAGAATAGAATAGGCCAAGTGTGGTTGGATACACAAGGACTTTGTCTTGGTGCAAATGCTCTCAATGTACATAAAAGAAAAGATACATTCGTCAAGAGTCAAGAATCATAAGGCCATAACACTTGATGATAGTCATAGGGTACAATCAGCAATGAAATCATACTAAGAAACAGTAAATATAAATTCTAAGGATACTAGCGACAAAGTTACAGTCATACGGTCACACGTGGGAAGGGATGTGTGATAAGGAGTGATGAGAAGATTAATAGTAATAGTAGTGCAGGGTTTGTAAATAGTTGGACAGTGTTGAGGCAATTATTTGTTTAGCAGAATGATGGCTTTTGGGCAAAAACTGTCCTTGTGTTTAGTTGTTCTGATGTGCAGTGCTCTATAGCATCCTTTTGAGGGAAGGAGTTTAAACAGTTTATGTCCAGGGTATGAGGGGTCTGTAAATATTTTAACAGCCCTCTTTTTGACTCATGCAGTATACAGTATACCTTGATACGTGCTTGATACATGCTTGATACGTGATACGTGCAGTATACCTTGATTGAAGACAGGTTGGTAGTAATTGTTTTTTCCACAGGCCTAATTAATTCAGTTCTGACTTTCTGTTTTCCTTTGAGTTTGAGGTTGGTGGCTAAAAGAGAATGAGAGAAAAGGAGAGTCAGCAAAAGAAAGAATGACTGGCTTCATCGGATAAGTACTTCATGACTTTAGAACATTAGCTAGAAAAATGTTGAACCTGCTGATCAGGAAAAAAAAGATGCTTAATTTATACTTCCTTCCTCTAATTCAACCCCTGGCAATTTACCTGTATGATCCAAGTTAACCCCTGTTAAAACTCTTAAGCATGAATTATGAGAGCTAGAGAAGAAGTTGCCTTTTGAATAGTAAGTACGTTGGGCCATCCTGACCTCCAATTAAGCATGACGCGGTGACTGGATATTTTAAAAACACATTTCACCATCCAACCTGAAAAGGTTTTGTCGTGTATGTTTACATCCCTTGTAATTGCAATTGCAAGTTCTTTGAAAAAAAAAAACTTCCTAAACTAGAGACCAGCCCACTAGTCGCTCTTTATTTAAAATTGAAACTCAGATCAGGCAGCTCACCTCATATTATTCTCAGACAAATATACTGTATCCTTCAGTGGAAAAGTGGCTAGTGGCAAAGGAAAAGGAGATCACTGACCCATCTCTGGTTTATTCAAAGTCATGTGTCCTGAAAGGTCCTCTGTTGTTTAATTTGTATGGTGTAGCAACATACAAGTAGTCCTCAACATATGACCACAATGGAGTCCAAAATTCCTGTTGTTAAGCGAGACAGTTGTTAAATGATTTTTCCCCATTTTACAACTTTTCTTGATACAGTTAAGTGAATCCCTGCAGTTGTTTATGGGGTGAACATTGTTGTTAAGTGAACCTCTTGACTTTGCTTGAAAGATGCAAAAAGTGTTCATGTGACCCTGGGACACTGCACCCATCATAAATATGAACCAGTTGCCAGATGCCTGAATTTTGATCATGTGACAACGGGAATGAATCATGTGACAACAATCATAGGTATGTGAAAAACATTCATAAGTCACTTTTTCCAGTGCTGTTGCAACTTTGGTTTTATTTTATTATTATTTTTTATTTTATCTTGCAAACATTCCATCTCTCATCTGTTTCCATCAAATATCCACAGCATGTCATCTGGGTACAAATATATTGTGCCAAGTATTTCTGGTTAATTCAATTTCCTTGCTATAACAACAATAATTACATTACATTCTTATTTTGTACTACTATACATAATACATCTTATTGTTGTAACCATCACCTTCTTAACTCCTTCCCCTCTATATTCAGATATTCATATTTGTTATATATAGATATCTTATATGTTCATATATTTAATTTCTAATTTTCATATTTCTTTTCCAACTATTGATAGAATACTTCCCATATCGTCTAATATTCAGTTTGTTCTTTTTCTTTAATTGCCAGTGTCTGTATGTTGTTTTATCATTTTTTCCAACCATGTGTGTATTTTTGTCCAATATCTCTTAACTTCTGCACATATCCACCACATGTGGTAATATGTTCTGGGTGTCTGGTGCTGTTGCAACTTTGAATGGTCACTGAATGAAGTGTTGTAAGTTGAGGTATACCTGTATAGCATGAGTGCACCTGTAAAGAGCCATTGTTACATCTATGCGGTTTATTCTTGCTGGGAGATCCTTGTGAGGTCCAGAAGCTGGGATGTGTAAATTATTTAGTCGTGACAAAGTTGTGGTACCCGGTATGCACCATGAGAAGGCTAGCGTGTATTGTACTCCAAGATCCCCTGTCATCAAAATAAACTTCCAGATTGTGCCAAGTTACTTTCCCTTTTCTTACATTAAGAGCCTCCGTGGAGCAGTGGTTAGACTGCAGTACTGCAAACTTCCTCTGCTGATAGCTAGCTGCCTGCAATTTGGCAGATCGAATCCCACCAGGCTCCAGGTTGACTCCACCCTCCTTCCTTCTGAGGTGGATAAAATGAGGACCCAGATTGTTGGGGGCAATATGCTGACTCTGTAAGCCACTTAAAGAGGGCTGTAAAGCACTATAAAGCAGTATATAAGTCTAAGTGCTATTGCTAAGTGCTATTAAACCCTGGATGTTTTGCAATAACAAGAAGAAAGGAGATGGTGCTGTATAAAAATGAGGAGAGTATAGATAACACAAAGAACTCCTTAAGTAAATCTTCACAATTTCTTAGAGCAGGAAGAACATTAGGTCTTGAAGAGTGACACTTGGTTGAATGTAGAGTTAGATGGTGGGGGGAGGGAAAGAAAGACATAAAAATCTTTGTGAATAAGAAGCAAGAAACTGTCAAAGAGCCAACAGCAAACAGCCCAAACAAAGAATCCCTAAGACCATACACACTGACACTGACAGGCAAGACTCAAGAATATAAACTGATAGCAAACATCCTTCCTTACTAACCTGATGATGTAACATAGTTCGGGTAATGAGACGTCTGCAAGAAAACAAGCAAGCTCAGAGAGCATTAAGAATCCCTCATTTCAACACTGAGCTACAAATATTCTCCTTTATTGATAATTAATAAGCCAATATCATTGCTCAGTAGAATCTATGATGGAAAATAATCTGGGTTGCCAGGAGGAATGGGGTGCACTCCAGAGAAGCAAGAAACAACTCTGTTCATTAGGTTATATGAGGAAAAGGAAGGTGGATAGGGCTTCTCTTGAATAGTTCCCACAGTACATACTTTATGGAGGTAGTAGTTTGCTTTAGTTTGGCAAGATTCTTTCTATAATCAAGGAACATTAAAGAAATATGCTTGGAAGAATGACAATGTGTCTTTCTTGGTTTTCGGAGCTTGACAAAAATCAGATATTAACTACATTTATCTCTGCAATATCTGGGCAAAAGTTTCAGTGAGCTGAGAATTTATTGTTGTCGGAAAAGTAATTCAGAAACAAGGCTGTGTTTGTAATAGTCCAGTCCTTGTCCCATTCTCTTCAAGTCCATAGCACTAGTTTCTCTTCAAGTCCATAGCACTAGTCATTCTATCAGTGTGAACTTTCTTGGCATGTGCAATTATGTGGAAATTGTTAATATCATTTTTGATATAACTGGGACCTCCATTCTAATATTCTCACCTGATGCTTACCAAATAAGTCAGGATGAAGACAAACTGCTTCATATCTGACCATTGCCTAGGCTGTCGTTTTCCCCACAGTCTCATTCCCACATACCACTACAAAATTTTGCAATAGATTGCTTTGCTCTTATGTCTTTAGTCTCATCTGAAAATAGTTACACTATCTCAATTTTGCAAGGGCTTGAACCATTGCTTATATTGATGCCATGCTTTCTGAAAAGTCATGTCTGAATGATCTGTAGCATACCAATCCTTCTTTCAGAAAGTGCTTGAAAGATCTGAAGGCAGCCACATTTTCACTATTGTGTATGTGTGAATTCTGCATCTGATCAAGCATGGGAAGTAGACAGAACTCAGATCAGAATTTGATAAACATTATGATTTGCTTGAATTATTTTTCCAGAATCTGACAAGGTTTAATATCTACAGAATGCAGCATCAGCAAAAATGAAAGTCCAGGAAAGGAAAGTCCAAAAATATTGTCTGATTAAAATAAAACTTGCTTTTTTTTCTTTTTCTATTAATCAACTTGTTACAGTAATGTCTGTTATTGACTGAGTAGGTGGATGAATTATAAAGACAGCCGTGGAGGATTTTTAAGTTTGATATATTCCATGATATGTTGGAAAGCCAAATAAATCACTTGTAGTCTGTAGCATGGCAAAACAAGCAATGCTGACATAAATTGAAAAATGGCTACAGACCAGCAAAAGTACTGATCAAGAGGCATTTAATGTCCCCAATAAATATAATAAAATGAGCATAAAAATTAAAAACCAGACAGCAAAACTGAATTTGTCACTACAGTATTTTTTTTTAATAAACTATAGACAATTTTTATTTATTTATTCTATTTATACAGCTGTCCATCTCACTTTTACATGACTCCAGGCAGCTTGCAAATTGCAATAAATATGTGGAAAAAATATTCTTATATTTATATAATGTGGCTAAACAGATATAAAGTAATGATTCAGAGATATCCCCATTTCCTAAAGTATTTTCCTAAAATACTCAGCAAAGGGCTTTTCAAATTTTCTTTTTATTTGGAGCATATGTTCTGTTGTACAATGTGATCTGGAAAACCTTCCATGTTATCACTGTCCTGGATGAATTTAGCTTGAATAATCATAATTAGGTTTATATGTCTTATTTACTGGTATTAAAAACTATGATGAGCTCAGTAATGTTTTTCCTTTTTAAGGTCCCATATGGGAGATATCTGAAGTGTATATTTTAGGGTACATTAATATTTTTCAGCAGTTAAGCCAACACATACTGTAATATACAAAGAATGTCCAAAAGACTATCAGTATTTACAGGCTTGGAAGAAGATCGAGAAGGTATCTGAGTTGATGGAAATTACAGACATAAATACTATTTATTTATTTATAGAATAGAAAATAGAATAGAATAGAATAGAATAACAGAGTTAGAAGGGACCTTGGAGGTCTTCTAGTCCAATCCCCTGCTTAGGCAGGAAACCTTATACCAGGTGTATCAAACTCAAGGCCCAGGGCCCAGATCCAGCCTATGAGGTGCTTAGATCTGGCCCATGGGCCTGCCCTGGAAACAGCAAAGGACCGGCCCACAGTGCCTTTGCCAGTGAAAATGGAGCTTGCCACATGCAGCCCACTTGGGCCCCATTTTCAGTCGCAACAGCCTCCTGCAGCCCTCTGCCAGCAAAAATGGATCCCGGGCTCTCATGGTGGAAAATAGAGCCTTGATGAGTGACATCAGGCTAGCCATGCCCCCGACCACACACAAACACACACAGAGTTTCACACCCCTGTCCTATACCATTTCAGACAAATGGTTATCCAATCTTGTCAGCCTTCAAGATCTTCTACTATCGCTTTGCATCTTTCGGTTGTCATAAGGAACGGGGGGGAGGGGAGGTAGAGATAAGTCTGGGAAGTGAGCTGGAAATGTTGCATTCTTCTGTTGTGTAAATGAGGGGGGGGAGCATACAATAGAGTTAGGTTTCTATTTCTCGCTTAGCTTTCTTTTCTCTGCACAACTGCAACCCATTATCAAAGTATGCCAAGGTCAACAGACAGAGGCCTCATCATCACCTGAAGATGCCCACATGATCATATTCACAACTTCTAATTGGAAGTTTCATCTGAACTATTGGGGGTGGGAACACTTCCATCACTTTGTATTTGTGAATTGCGCGCCTAATTTCTCAGATTTAGAATTCTTTGGTTGCTACCACTTCACTTTCAGTAAAAGATAACTTTTCTCTAAATTAANATCTCTTCTTAAAAACTTCCAGTATTGGAGCATTCACAACTTCTGGATTGCAGTTGTTCTACTGATTCATTGTTCTAACTGTCAGGAAATTTCTCTTTAGTTCTAGGTTACTTCTCTCCTTGATTAGTTTCCACCTGTTGCTTCTTGTCCTGCCCTCAGGTGCTTTGAACAATAGCTTGACTCCCTCTTCTTTGTGGCAGCCCCTGAGATATTGGAACACTGTTTCCTTGTCTCCCCTAGTCCTTTTAATCAAACTAGACATACCCAATTCCAGCAACCATTCTTTATATGTTTTAGCCCCCAGTCCTCTTTTCATCTTTGTTGCTCTTCTCTGCACTCTTTCTAAAGTCTCAACATCTTTTTTACATGATGTATTTATTACATGATTGGTTGACTTCTGCCCATCTTCCTCACATCTGGGAGCAAGATATGTGTGTATATGTGAATATACATATATACAAACACATACATTTAAACATACACACACACGCAGACATGCACACACACACATACAACATACTAAATCTTATTCACATTTGAAAAACAAAACAAGCAAGGAAATGAATTGCTTTTTTGTTGAAAGTTTTCAAGCAAAGGATGGATGATGAAGTGATTTAGTAAATTCTTCATTCTAAGGCGGCGACTCCCAACCTTTTGGGTACCAGGCACCGGTTCTGTTGAGAATGGTTTTTCCACAGATGGAAAGGGTGTAGTTTCATACTGTATGCTGCCTGCATCCCATGGAGGGATCTTCTTTTGTTTGTGTGGTCCAGTTTCTGGCATGCCATGGACCAGCACCGGAGGTTGGGGAGCCCTGTTCTGAGGTGCTTCCCAATTCTATTATTTATGGCATACTTTTTATTATGTGTGATAATCATGCAGATTACGTTCAAGTTAACTTGAATAAAATAGGAGCTGATCAATCTACTGCAATCAATCGCCCCTTTCAAGATGACCACTGCACAGTAAGAGTTTTTTTTTTTTCTTGCTGACATTTGCTGATTTCACTGCTAAAGCTGGTTCTTTGACAGTGTTGCTCCCTGGTTTTGAATAGGAGCACTTAGGAGTGACCTAAGATGAATTTTGGATGATCATGGACCCAGTGGGAAAGATTCTGATTCCCTTTGGAAATGATTGAAAAAGTCAATGGGCATATCCATCTTCCTGCCAAGCAGTTTTGTTTTCTAAGCATGCCAGAATTATAACTTTCACTTTTTGACTTTGTTTTATTTTGCTTTTTTGCTTTAGAAGTTGAGCTGTAGAATGCTGATTTATTTCAATCCCTTGCTGGACTCTTAATTGCTTTTTTTTCTTTTTTTTCATTTGATATATGTTATTCTGCATAACCTTTGTCTTTTGTATATGGAAAGCATTGCAACATTTGAGATGGTGGGGAAGAGACATTAGACTTGGATTCTGCATTTTTTTTTTGAATTTGCAAAATACCTGAAGTTTATTTTAATTGACTTTTTCTTATAATTTTGGGTTGAGATATAGAGGAATATTTATATATAAATGAGCTGTGGTGGTGCATTGCTTAGAATGCTATCAATCAATCTATTTATCTATATAAAATCTATCTATATAAAATCTATCTATCTATCTATTTAATTTGTTTTTTGTTCCTTGATTAAGTTCCTCAGATTAAAATGGCTGAACAGTGCCTGAAACATAAGAAATAAGGATGGGGAAATATGCAGTTTTTTAGCTGAATTTCTATTACAAAAACTTGATCAAACTTCAATATGTATTAAAAGAATGGTAGAGACTGAAACTTTACTTTGGGATAAAGGTACAAAAAAGGATTTTGATCCAGCTCCAGATCAAAGAAATCTCACAGCTGAAGAACCAGCAAAGTGGATTTCATTTGTTGTTCCAAAATGTAAGTCTATATATGTCTCCAGTGTTACAGCTAGAAGGAAGGAAGACAAATTCCTTTCCTCTGTGAAGACAGTGGGAGACTGGATGGATTTATTACAGTAACTATTTAACTACTTAAGCTTGCACTCTGATTTGAAGATAGACCTATTCTGGAGACTGAATTTACTACATTTAATTAAACAATTGACAAAAGAGAATATTAAGAAACAAACCATGTTTAATATTGATCCTTGCTTTTTTCCCTTGCCATATATATTTCAACACCATTTTATTAATATCTTCAAAATATTTTTTCTAACTTAACTGGGATTGTCTGAAAAAGATACTACATCTTGGGCAATATATTCATTTTAATTGCTGCTACTCTTCCAGTTAGTGAAAGTTGCATATTGTCCCATTTTTCTATCTCTGTTTTAATCTGCTATTTCAGTTTGTAGTAGTAATCTTCTTTAATTGTTCCACATCTTGCTGTAAACTGTATTCCTAAGTATTTAACTTTTTTAACTATCTGAATGAATGTTTTTGTCAGATCTTTTTTCTGTTTCTCTGTCATGTTTTTCCACCAATATTTATTTTTAATCCAGCCATTTCTTCATATTTGTCTATTCTTATTATCAACTTTGGCCCTGTTTTTAAGGGTTCTTCTAAGATAAAAACCAAATCATCTGCAAATGCTTGTAGTTTATACACTTCCTTTCTTATTTCCATGCCTTTTATCTCTTTGTCTTCTCTAATAATTCTATTCAACACTGTTACAGGATATTAGAGCTAGAGGAGCTTTGGTCTACCTAATTGGGAGATCTATTATCAGGCTATGACTCTAACATGGATGAAAGAATGGATATTATTGAGAAACAAGAGACTATTAACGTTGGGGTGCATGACTTACAAATAGGATGGCATGCATTCTTATAGTGTAGAAAAGGGAAAGCACATGGGTATTTTCAGAGATACATGGTGAGAGATGCACTATTACGTATGTGGGAAAAAAACAAAAGAACAACATTATATGAAGGTACCAGTCTGGTTATCAGCAACAGAAGCACTTTCATATCCAAATGTTTGTAAAATGGGGAATGTTATTAGATATAAAGATACTTTAAATGAAAAGGGTGAGCTCAAAACAAAACAAGAGCTAAATGAATAAGGACTAGATATCTAATAATATTCATATTTGCAAACAAGGTATGAAAAAGATATTAAAGATGAAGGGATTGATAAAGAATTGACAGAATTAGATAAAATATTAACAGGAATAAAGGATAAATTGATTAAAAGAATATATTGTTTTTTATTGGGTCTCATACTGGAAGAAGAAAAAGTTAAAGAAATTATGATCGCATGGGCAAAAAACTTTGGATATATTATAGTATTGGAAAAATGGCAGATACTATGGGATAGGAACTATAAATTGACAATATTGACAGCATATAAGGAGAACTTGTATAAGAACTTGTTTTATAGATGGCACTTAGCGCCAGCAAGATTAGCAAAAATGTTTCAAGATAAATCAATAAAATGTTGGAAATGTCATCAAACACCAGGAACATATTATCATATGCGGTGGACTTGCACAGTCCGATTTTCCATAACCTGATTTTATGTGTGTACCAACCTTTTTTACTAATTTGTTGTATATGATCTGAAACCTGAAATATTCCTATGGTACCAGAAGGTTATAGTAAAGAAAAGGTTTACTTAATTATACATGTACTAACAATGGCTAAGATTGTATTTGCTCAAAATTGGAAAAGTGATAAAATACAAATAGAGGAGAAAATAATTGAAAAAATATTTGAATGTGCAGAAATGAACAGACTGACACTAGAAATTAAAGAAAAAGAAGAAACTGAATATTACCTGGTATGGAATATGTTTTATTAATAGATAGAGAATAGAACAACCTAAAAAAGATCCGATGTATGTACAGAACAATTAGAGAAATATAACCAAAGTTATAATGTGCATTGTATTGTTAGATTTGATAAGAAGAATATAATTTATAATGTTTAAATAATTGAAATATGTACCTACGTCGATGCATGATTGAAATGGAATGGTTTGTTGCATATAAAAAAACAATAAAAAATTAATTTAAAAAAGAAAAGAAACAAGCCATGTTTTTTTGACCCATGACTATCTACTGGGATAGTCAAGATGCCATGGTAAATTTTTTATGAATGGATTACAACAGTTTGTTAACAGAAAATTTTGAAACTTTTATTTTGTTCTGTTTTCCTATTATTTTTTTTTCCTGTTAACTACTTTGTCACTAATATAACATATAGAAGATAGGTCAACAAATTCTTAATAGATTTTAGTAGTTTAAAAATTTTGGGAGGGCCTGTTTCACAAGGGATGGCATCTAATCTTGTAGTAATATATTAATCAGTGTTCAACTAGAGGGGATAATATGTGCATAATGTGTTGCTGTTTTGATGTACCTTTTTAATGTTTGATTGTTTTGTGTTTTGTGAGTTTTTTCATTTATGTCTTCTTGCCTTTTTTATTTAGTTTTGTATTTTAATTTTTTTTTAATACAATAAAAAGTAGAGAAAAAAATCCAATGAGATCAGTCAATGAACTTCCTTACTCCCTTATTGGATTGGTTGACAGATATTCTTTTTTTCTTTCATGCTATGCTGGCTTTGTGTCTTAGAGGACTAGAATCTGGGTCTTCACACTATTCCACTGGTATGTTTATATATTTATCAATTATTTTTATTTTATTTATTTATTTGATTTGTCAATTGCTTACAAGATAATAGGTATAAGTATATACATAGTTATGAATCAGAGGGGAACCTTCAGGGCCTTCTACGCCTTCAGAGAAGGCCTTAAAAAAATCTGGACCAAAAAATATAAGTATATTAAATTATTATATAATCTATCTAATTTAATTTAATACAATACATTTAATACATTTTCTCAAATCTATGTTCTAAAGTTAAGTTTACTGTCAAGTTCACATCAGCAATGAAGGGTTACTGTCCTGAAACATATTATCCATCAGAATCGTCCGTCTCTATCAAAGCCCAGTTGCTGGCTCATTAATTGGTTAGAACTTCATGAATCCAGGGAAGGCCAAGCTATGTGTTTGGTTTGGAGAGTGAGGGGAAAAACTGACCATTCATGGTTTGATTTTAAGTGGGCGGGAATAAACAAAAATCATAGGCCTTTCGGTGAAGTCCTACCGCAGCCTGCACAGTGGAAATCCTGACAACATTCTCACTCAGCTGAGGAACAAGTTCAAGGATCATGAAAAACTGATGTTCCTTGCCTTTCTGGACCCAAGAAGTTTGCCTCATACAGAGAAACTTCCCCAGCTCTGCGTTTCAGAGTGAGGGCTGGGGTGAGGCCCAGCTGTAGTGCTCACGGTTCGCCACTGTTATAATACATGAAATGGATACATATAAGAAAAATAAAAAAACAATAGGACAGGAACGGTAGATATGTTGGTGTGCTAATGCATGCCCCCTACAGACCTCTTAGGAGGTCAATAGTAGACAGTCTAAGGTTAAAGTTTTGGGGTTTGGGAAGAAACCCAGAGTCAGGTAGAGTATCTCTGACATTGACCACTCTGTTGCTGAAGTCGTATTTCCTGCAATCAAGTTTGGCACGGTTACCTTGAGTTTGTATCTATTGTGTGCTCTTGTGTTGTATTGTTGAAGCTGAAGTATTCATTGACAGGTGAGTCATTGCAATGTATGATTTTATACACCATACTCTAGATCAGACTGAAGACGACTTATTCAAGGTTTCTAGGTCTAGAATTTCAAGTCTGGTGGCATAAGGTATTTTACACCGAGTAGAGGAGTGGAGAACTCTTTCTTGTGAAATATTTCTGGACTTCTCACTGTGTTAATATGAGATACATAATGTGGGTTCCAGACTGATGAGCTGTATCGAGTATTGGTCTAGCAAATGTTTTGTATGTTCTGGTTAGTCATGTGATATTACAGGGAAAAGCTACGTAGGATTAGGTTAACAACTCTTAATGCTTTTTGGATGTGTAGTTACAGTGGGCTCTAGCACTTAGATCATTAGAGATGAGTATCCAAGGTCCTTTACAGAACTTGGATCATCACAAGGTCTTATCTATCAGCTTGTACTTTATTTTCTGATTTTCTTTGCCAATATGTAAGACAGCAGCATTATTTTTTGAGATTTGAAGTTGCCATTTGTTTTACCATTCTGATACATAGTCAAGATCTTTTTGAAGGGTAGCAGTATCGTCTGTGGTACCAAACAACTTTACATCATTAGCGAAGAGAACATAGTTGCTCTTAATATGATCATAGAGGTCATTTATGTAGAGTATGGAGAGAGTTGGTTCTAGAACACTGCCTTGGGGGACACCACTATTGACATCTGCATTATGTCTATGTCTACATCTAAGTCTACATCTATATCTACACCTACACCAGGGTCCCCACCACTGGGCCCCGGACCGGTACCGGTCCATGGATCATTTTTGTACCGGGCTGCAAAGAATGAATAATCGTGATTAAAATATATTTTAATATAGCTAAAGCTAAGAAGCCTTTTACTATTGGGGAAGAATATTGATTTTGCTGGTCCTTAAAAAAGTGTTTCTGCGTGAAACTGGTCCCTGGTACAAAAAAGGTTGGGGACCACTGACTACACACACACACACACACACACACACACAAATGTCACTTTGAGTAATATCAACATAATAGAGAATCGATTACTTTGTTCCCATTTTATTTTAATTAAAGAGAATATGACCAACCTATATTTTAGATTCTACCATAAATCTATCATTCCCTACAGTTGTTTATCACTCAAAGACATATGTTTTCTCTGGGTATAAAATAAATAAAGATCTTATAAAAAGGTGTTTGCTCCATTTTGTATATTCAGTCTGTTGCTTCAGATAACTTTTCAAGCATCACAATCGACCCACCACATTTCAGTATTTGATGATTATCTAAATAATAAGATATTTTCCAAAACCTTTTTAATTCTTATGGGACATTCCCCCCTCCCCCAATCTAATTGTCCTTATTTTTTGGCAATTTCAATGTGCCAGAAACTCAGTCAAAAGCATAACACCTTAAATTTAAGAAATCATTCATCTGTGGTTTTGCTTTTGTTCTCATTTCTTCAGTCAGTTATAAGGTGTTAGAGCCTAGCCATGCCTTAAAGCATGACCTAAACACCAAGATATAATTTTTTCAGTGCAAAGTATGTGGGATACCATGCCATGATTCCCATTAACAATAATAGCTATTGATTATCTAACTCCTCATTCACCACCTTGAAAATTTCTCCCTTCAGAGTCATGAAAAGCATGAAACTTACCATAACAGTGAAATTCTTGTAATAAACTACTTAACTAGATTTTGATACCTGGTGAGAAAGGGAAAATGAAATTTTCAGGGACTGTATTTGTCAAATACTTTTCTCCACTGCCAGAACACCTTCTTTTCCCCTGCTGGCCTCATAAGCCTACTGAAAATTGTAGCATCAGGAAGACCTTTATGTAGGTAGATAATATGATAGGGTAGAATAAGGACAGAAGAGGAGTTTTTCAATCCTCTATGATGTTCTCAAATTGTTGTAATATTTCAACTAATACTCAACTGCAGAAAGCAATTGGAGAATTCTGAAATCTGGAATAGCCACAAAAAGTCAATTTCCTGCATGCTGTAGAACATTGCGCTGTCAGACAAAATGTGGAGAATTCCAATGATCCTTACCAAACATTGAGATGTATGTAAAGAGGGCTTGAGCTAGGTACAGAATGAGAAGCATGGACCTCTCTGGATAATATTATACATGATTCTTATTATTAATGCATGGTGTTGTTACACTACCCAGGAAACCACAATGCTATTGGAAAGTAGTAGTTTGGCTTGCCAAGGTACCAGCCCTATTGTAGGAAATGCTTGCACGCTTCCCAAGATGTGCCACAGGAGGGTGAGATGGCTTCACCCCAGAGACAAAGATAAGTGACTCTTCCTGCAATATCACTCAAGGCCCCCTCCCTTCTTGGAGCTGCCTCGCAAATGGGCGCTATAACAAGGAATGTTCAGAAAGTCAGGAATCTGGCTACTGCACAGAGCACCAGCTTATCTGTGCACTGAAGTCGTACCTATCTATCTACTTGCATAGAATATGCTTTCAAACTGTTAGGTGAACAGAAGCTGAGCTCACTCCACCATGCATGCTAGGGCTTGAAATGCTAGATCTGAGGCCATCTCCAATATCATTAAACCACTACTTTACATGATGTGAAATAATCATGCAAAAGACACAAGAGATGCATTATGTTGCTTGGGTATCATGATGTGACTGACACAAATATAATTGCATAGTTTCCTCACCTCTCTGTTCTTTATCTGCTCCACTTGGCAAAGGAAAATAATTGTTGCTGAAAGAAGAGTGAAAAGGGATGAAAAAATACTGAGTTTGTGTGTTCTCTCTAGCACAAGAAATCAAAGATAGTGGTTGGTTCTTATAAATAGCTTTCTTCTCCCTTGCCAAATATCTGTCTAGCAATGGCAGTAGCACTAGGACTTATATACTACTATGTAGTGCTTTACAAACCTCTCTAAGTGGTTTACAGAGTCAGCATATTGTTCCCAATATGTCTAGGTCCTCATTTTACCAACCTCAGAAGAGTGGAAGGCTGAGTCAACCTTGAAATGGTCAGTATTGATCTCCTCGCAGTGGGCAGTAAGTTAGCCTGCAATGCTGCATTCTAAAGCCCATGTCACACTGGCCAACGAATGCAAAAAGGACACAATGGATGAGCAAAATGTTCCATTAGTCCGTTCTTATGCCGCGTCCTCAAAAGGGGCAAAAATTTTGCATAACCGGAGTGGATAACACGGACGCGGGGAGCGATGCAGGGGCGGATGCCAAAGCAGATCCGGAATGGAAGCCCAGCGGATGGGAAGCGGATGGGAAGTGGATGCGCAACCGCTAGGGCTTTTCCGGGGCCTTCAGCAAAGCGGAACGCGGAACGGATACAGCGGAATGCATAGGCGGATGCACAAGCGGGGATGAAGCGGATGCCACAAGAGGAGGCACAGCAGATGCACATGCAGGATGCATCAGCGGGAGCACAGTGATGCCTGGCATATCATTGCGCATGGCGGGGGGATGCATATGCAGTCAGCCCCCCAGTAAAAACGAATTAGGCTCAGAAGCACGTCGCCAATTCAGAGTTAAGACCTGCTGCCGGACGGAGGCTGCCTGCCTGCCTGCCTGCAGGTGTCCTGCTCTGCGCAAGCTTTGCTGCAGCCTTGCTGCCAACATGCTGCCTGCAAGCTCCGCCAGCCTCTGCTGCCAGCCTCACCTGCCAGCCTTGTGCCAGCCTGCTGGCAAAGCCTTGCTGCCAGCCTGCCTGCAAGCGCTTGCGCCAGCTGGTCTGCCTGCCAGCCTCTGCTGCCTTCCTGCAGCCTGAGGTTCATGTCTGCACTGCCAGCCTCTGCCTGCCAACCTTGGTGCCTGCCTCGCTGCCAGGCCTTGGTGGCCTCCTTGGGTGCCAGCCTCCCTGCCAGCCTTGTTGCCTGCCTTTGGTTGCCCCAGCCTTCCTGCCAAGCCTTGGGCCTGCCTTGGTGCCAGCCTTCCTTGCCAGGCTTGGTGCCCTGCCTGCCGCCTGCCGCCAGCCTTGCTGTCTGCCTGCCTGCCAGCTACTGGGTGCCTGCCTTCTCCTGCCAAACCTTCCTGCCCAGGCCTTGGGGACTGCCTCCCGTGCCAGCCTTTCTGCCAGCCTTGTTCCTGCCAGCCTCGCCTGCCATGCCAGCAACACCCACAACCATGGCGGGAACACCAGCAAGCCTCAGCATCTGCTGCAGCCCTGCAAGAGGCGACAGGGCTACCATCCCGCCCCCTGGCCCTCACTCTAGGTTCTGCTGGGGCTTCTGCAGCACGGGCTCGCTCTTCTGGGGCTTGGGCTTCTCGCTGCTTCTGATTCTGGGAGGAGCTGATTGAAAAGCATCCAGGCACCACGGGCACGCTCCATAGCACCTGGACCCTTCACTACCCTGAGACTGAGTTGACCAAGAGAGTGCAGAGAC